>CAIGRP010026570.1:0-40190 GCA_903798385.1 Fraxinus cuspidata | reverse complement strand
TCAAATTTTTTTTTTTTTTAATTGTGATATTCATTTATGCTAAAATGAAGGTTACATTTTTTATTATTTCCAAGAACATCAAAAGTAATTGTCCCTTTATCAGTTGCATGGTCTGTTGGAAAATAAATAGAATATAAAGTACGAAAATCAGGATTTTGAGGAGATAAGAAAACCTACTTCGCTTCATGGATTGTTATTAACAAAACGGTTTTTTATTTCTCAAGATATGATACTTATTTCGACCTTAATACAATACACACTGAACTAGACTGGGAACAAAAGAAAAAAAAAAAAAGACCATTTGATTGCTTGGAAATTGTCGTACACTTCCTTCTAATTATAAACATGTATTTTTTTTTAAAAAATTTACACCATGTTTGATACCCATTCTTTTAAAAATACATTTATTTTTATTTTTATTTTTAACCACGCTCTTCAATAAAATAATATTACGCGCAAAATCTAAACTTTTTTCTTATTTTTTTACCACATATTTTCTATCAAATCACTATTTAAAATGCATTCTTGAAAGAATAATGTGCATCAAACATAGTGTTAATTTGTGATGCTTGGATCAAGTGGGAGCAACTACTTTTATGAACATTTTGTGTACGCTCACACCTTTTGAAATCGATCTATCTAGTCGTTAGATCACATAATTGTTTAGATTGGACACAATTTAGTGTTTGAGACACTAAGAATCACGTCTTATCCAAGTTTCTTATTTGGTATTGTTGAATACTCGGTTCAATGATTAATTTAAATTCAGTGATGCTTACTAATCAACAATATAGATGAGATTGTGTTTGATATTAAACAATAACGAGAGTAAACTAAGTATTGTTCACAATAAATTTAAGACTAGTTAACATTAGTTTGTCCCTTTGCAATAAATTGCTGGATCATAGTCGAACAAGCTAAAATCGAAGCAAAATTGAGAAAAAAACAGAATATGTACCAAACTGAAACAATCATCATATTTACAAGAAAAGAAAAGTTCAAATTCACAAGCAATCTAAAATGAAAAAAAAGGGTTCATAATGTTGAAAGAAAACGCTTAGGACAAAAGAAAAAAAAAAACAAAAAATAATGATAATAATAAAAAAATAAAAATAAAGGAGTTATTCTACTGAACAACAGGACATCCATCAACAGAGATTCCTTTAGCAGTTGGACAAGAAGCCAGTGGACATCCATCTAAATTATTTCCCCACCAAGAAACACCAATTTCTCTGGATTGCAGTGCAATAAACAGCAAGAGTGTAGAAAAAGCAGTTCCTGCATCAAGGCCACCGGACAAGACGTAATTATAGCGTTGCCACCACCTCTGCCGGTACCGGAAAAGAACAAATCCGAACACAAAAGCCGTAATAATCCAACTTGTGTAGTTGACAGCAGTAGCAGGAGGCATCATGGCTGTAGAGCCTAACACAACAGGCATATTGATGAGGGCAATCCATCTCTGTTTTGGGAATAGTTTCGTCGCCAACCATACTAGCAACGGTGCAATGGCCCCTCCAAGAAAGAACCAGTTGACATTAGGGTATACTCCAAGGTTGCCGAAGATTCTTTGAGGTCCAACTAGTCCCCAAATAACTGATGCATCATAGAATACATGGTCCATTGGGCACTTCCAGGGGCTGTTGGGTGGTAACAAGTTTGTATCACAAAGGTGGGGAATGGTTTCCATTAACCACCATGCAGTTCCTGTGTATATTACGACTGAAAGAAGAGTCCCAATCACCTGGAAAATTAGATTCATTTAGCATTCAGAATTTGGTCCTGTTTAAAACTGGTTACCAAACAGGGAAAAGAATACGAACCTGCGCCCAGAACATTGCTCTTGGTGGGATTTTCATGTAGTGACCAAGCTTGAAATCTTGAACAAAGGTGAGAGCTTGAGTCATGCTTATATATCCATATACCTTGAAGCACATGTTTGCCACCGGACGCCCAGGGTATGCATAACCAATTATGTATTCTGTGATGATGTTTAGACCTGGAGTCTGTATATTCCAAAATGAAAATTAATAAAAATTCTTCAGCATGATCATAACATGTAAAATTTACAATTAGTACCTGGTTTGTAGTGGCAGTAATTATACCAATAGGAAGAGTGAACATAAAGGCGATGGCGCACGCAAGGAAAACACCCCACCATGGCAATTGGAGCGAGCGTTCATAATGCATACAAGCGAAAAGGATGAGTGCAATATTCACTACAAGGATAATGAGAAACCACCACAGAGGAACCTGCTTATACTCCTTCATAAGCCTGGTATGTATATCCATTTTCTTACTCTTTTTAAATGCACTTTTGCTTTGCATCCATATATCACTGCACAATTAGCAAAAGAAAATTTCGATAAACAAAATACAGCAAACAAAGGAACAAATACAAGCTACATTCTAGTATTTGATGCGCAAATGTCAAAAGAGCAGTAAGTGTTACCTTCCATTGAAGAGTAAAACATGTACAAGTGTTGCAGAAAGTGTGGCAAATCCAATTCCATATGTCATGGCAAAGAAAGTACTCAAATATAACGGACCAGATTTATTGTAAGCAGCTCTATCGAGGCTGAAGTTGGAACCAATGATAGCCGAAGTGTCGTATTTTGCACCATTTAACTGGAAAAGATCTTCAGAGAAAATCGGGAAGTTTTTGGAATTGTAGACGTTAGACCAGTAACTTAGGGGTGTCATAACGTACATGACGAGGAAGAAACCTGCAGCAACATTAGCAGTAGCAAACCATGGACTTGCAAGAGGACTTCCAAGGAAGGATGAAATGGTCGACCAATCAAATCCTAAAGCCCCAATTCCAAGACCTCCTAATCCTGAGCCCAATTGCTGCACAAAGACAGATTTTGGGGCAATCCAGCATATCCAGGAAACTGAAGTTAACATTGTGAAAAAATACCCAGGGAAAATGTAATAACCAAAGCTAGCTATCAAAGTTATGAGGAAAAACTGTGTCCGGGTCGATCCACCCTTAGGTCTCTTATCTTTCTCATGAAGAGCCCTTCAACAACAAAAAGTTATACAATCAGTTTTGTACAGTCAAGATCAGTCTTTAGATAGTCTAATCAGCGCGTACCTGAATAAGGAGACCTGAACCAAATTACTTGGCCACCACATCTCTCCCGGTTCGACCAATTGTTTCCTAAAAACTCCAGCCCAGCCAAATCCCAGAACCTGTAGTTTGTTCGTTTCACAAAAAGGTACAATAATAATCAGCTTTCTCATGAACTGTTGATAGTTGAATGCGGATGACAACCTTAACAAATCAATTAGCCCCTGTTCGGAGGGGATTACTTTAACCACATATTTCACGGGACTCACGACTTTTCAATCACATATTTCTAAAACTTTTATCAATAACTACTAAAATTTTGATTTTAATCCCCGCCAAACATGGGCTTATAATCATTCACAAAAAAATCAAAAGAAAACTACACAGTTAAGACAGACAGACAGACAGACAGACAGACACACTTATTAGGTTCCTATGCATATAGTTAAGTTATATTTTCCCAGAGAAATCATAATCAACCGATGAAGCAGCCAAATCAAAAAAGAAAATCTATTACCTGAGTGGTTACCATCACAAGCAATGCAGGAACGAAACTGAAACTCTTTTTGTAATAAAGCTTGACTGCACTCAATATATGAGTAGCATAAACACTTCCAGCCCCAGAATTGGCTAGTATAGTAATCAACACATGTTCTTTAATATTGAAAGGTCCTGGATTCATCGTAAATTCGAATCTAGTACCCTTCAAGAAAACACGTTTCGTGACAGTTTTTGCCATCAGATGCCCGATTGGCACGACGGCCACCTGTGCACAAATCGAACTGATTGTCAAAGGCTCAGTTCTGTACCAGAAAAACTGGTTTACGAAGGAAAGTACGGCGCAGGTAACGATTCCAAGAACCCACACTCTGAATGTGAATGTGGGCATGTTTGGATCGTCAGTTTTCGGCACCGTTAAATCCACCTGTTTGATCGGACATTCATCGGAATCAGCCAAATCCATGGCCAAATTCTCCTCGTTTATCTCAGCCATGAACAATATTCCACTTTTTCAATCTATCTCTCTCAACAAAAACACGGCATACGTAGGGTAGGTTGTGCCGATATATATGATAAAACTGTTTCATGCAAATTTTGGATATTAACTAGGTGTATAAATAGGAGTAGATACAGAGTCCCACTCCAAATGGGATTGATCAAAATCGAGATTAACAGAAAAAAAAAATTGAACTAATTCTTTCCGAATTACACTACGTTAAAATTATTGAGCACGCATTAAAATTTATGAAAATACATAGTTAATCCTATAAGGAAAGGGTTGAAACTAATATTCAGTAGGCACAAGTACTTGAGTTCAATCGTCAATGCTTGGCCAAAAATTAGGTATTATTTCCTTGTTAGGTTGCAATACTATAGTTCCTTTTGACTGTGAAGTAAATATTGGTAGAGAAACAACGAAAAACCCGGGCAAATTTCCTTGTTAGTTTGTAATAAGAGTATTTTACTTTTATTTAATGCACTTACTCTAAATAAGACTTTTCAAAAGTCAATAAAAGCTTGTTTTCCAATTAAAAAATGAAGAGGTTTATGTGTACAGGGGAAAAAAAAAAAAACACATAAAGCATACAGAATACACACAAAGAGGTGGTTCACCCCCCCCCCCCCCCCCCTATTTTTCTGTACAAGCAGAAAAATTATTAAAAAAATAGAATAATAGTATTTATCCGATAAGACTTATTAAGCCCATGTTTAAGCCTCATTTTTTAATAATAGTTTTTTATTTTTTAGAATGAATAGTTAAAAAGTAGGAAAAAAATTAAATTTACTTGCTGAATTATTTTATAGAAGAATATGAGGTCAAAAATGAGTTTGGAGGGAAAAATAAATCTTGAAATTAGATACCAAATATGGTTTAAATATATAGATATGTGACTCACTTTATTGTTCTTATCACTTAGTGTCAAGGTGATCATCTGTTCAGATAAATTATCTTACTCATTAAAATAAAGAATCTTATTAGATCTAGATTCATTATTCTCTTCTTGCCCGTAATTTTATGTTATGAATTAGGCACTACAAATTTTGCCACGGTACTGAGACACAAACAGTTTAAATTGAGAGGAAGTACGAAACACAATGAATCAATAAGGTTCAGTAATACCCGTCAACCTAGCAAACAATAACTGTCAACCTAGCGAACAAAAAGCAACGGTTGAACTATTTCATTAGTAATTTTTAATTTTTAACTGTATACCTTGTTCAAAGTTACGCACAGGTTTGGGAAAATATTTTTGCCAAATAAAGCGTCACATTTCCAACTACGAGGCCTTCTACATTTTCAATTTTTCTTTCATTAGGATCTCCAAGTCCGCACCGCTTTTCTTTAGATCTCTCGTGCTCGTTTTCATTACAAATGCATTTAAACCTTTATAAATTTGGAGATCAAGGGATTCCTTAATTTCTTGAATATTGTACATCGTATTTAATTTCTCATTTTACGAACAGATAACTCTATGTATTTCTTTAACAATGAATTTGCTTATATTTTTTAGGGCTGGACATGGTACGATTCGGTTATGAAGCACCGCTTTTCTTTAGATCTCTCGTGCTTGTTTTCAAGTGCATTTAAACTTTTATAAATTAATAGCCTAGAGATCAAGGTATTCCTTAATTTCTTGAATATTGTACATTGTATTTAATTTCTCATTTTACGAACAGATAACTCTATGTTTTTCTTTAACAATGCATTTGCTTATATTTTCTAGGGCTGGACATGGTCCGGTTCGATTCTCTTCAGGATCGAACCGAATCGAACCAAAATTTTTGGGTATTTAATAAATGGAACAATCGGGTCAAAATATAATTATAGAACTGTTCGGGTTCGGTTCCATTCTGTTAGGTTCGTTCAGTTCGGTTCTATTCGAATCCGTACCATAATTAATTTTTTTAACAGATTTCTAATGACAACGATCGGTGGTCGTGGTTGGAGGTCATGGTTTCGATGAGTAGTTGGATAGGGAAAGCGGACTCGGTAGTCGGCGGCTTCGATTGGGACATGTAGATGTAGGTTTTCAATTTATCAAATGATTTGGAGTCAGTGACTTAGTAGTTATCGAATGAAATGTGAAATTGGAAAGAGAATGATAAAAACTTAAAAATGTTTAGATCTTGGGCTAAAAATGAAATTAATAATTGGACAAAAAAATTAAATCAAAAAATTGAATTTAGAAATTGAGTTGGACTGAGCTAGATAGACATGGACTTGACTTGAGAGTTAGAACATTAATCAATAAATTAGTTAATTTGCTAATTTGTTTTAAAAAAATTAAAATTTTTAATTAATTCAATATAAAAAATTAAAAAAAATATTTAAATTCGGTTCTTGTTCGGTTGGGTCTATAGCCGAGAACTGAACCGAACCAAATCCATCGATTCTCGATTCAGATACCCATTCGGGTATTTAACTTATGAAGAATCCCCCAGTTCGGTTTGGGTTTGGCTCGGTTCGGTCCGGTTCGGTTCGGTTTGGGAGTTTTGTCCAACCTTAATATTTTCCAAAGTTAGATAACATTGAATATTTTTTTGTCATAATATGAATAAATTGCACAATATCTCATTAAAAAAAAAAATTAGAGATTAGATTGACTTTGAGATCAATTTCAAGAAGAAGAAAATAATGATTTGAGTCATATTTTAGGAAAGCCTCATAGTCAAATCATAACCAAGGAAATTATTAAGTCTCCGTTTGAGCCTTATTACATAAAAAATCATTTTTAACCATACATTTTTTTTTAAGTAAAATAATTTTACATATAAATTTAAAATATTTTCTTATTTTTTAACCACACATTATCTAAAATAATAACTATTAAAGAACCCATTCTTTCAAAAAATGGGGCCCAAACACACTAAGTTATAGTGGGATCTATATGAATTTTTGTAATATTAATTTATAACATCTAAGAATTATTAATTTTTGCACGTTATCCCATGTTGTGACCATCCAAATATATTATTTAATTGAGATTATTAATTTATCAGGTATTAAATGTTAGATTTTATTAAAACTTTAAAACTCAAGAACTTGAACCTAATTAATTTATTGTCAAAATCCTCCAATCAAATCACTAAAAGAATTATTTAATGCGGAACACACCTTAATTTATTGGGAATAATTCTTTATTATTGGATCTTGAATCTTGAAGATCAATTGCAATCTCTTCATGTATGGTTTCTTAATCTTAAATCTTGAATATTGCATTTTTTGGTTTTTGAACTCTTATTCTTGATTATAATTTTTTGCTCCATAATCTTGATTGTGGATTTTTGAATCTTTCTCTTCAATATGTTTTCTATTTTGCTATTGTTTGATGGGATGACACAAAGAATAAGAATCACATATAAATTAAGGATCATAAACCTATTTATATTTCCATATGTATTCGGCTCATCATCAAATACAATTTTAATGGATCTAGTCTCTACATATATTTAACTCACACTTTATTTAGGTGCCCAAAATCTAAAACTTAAATTCTTTATTAGATCACTTTAAACGAGTTTAATTTTAAGATAACATTTATAAACAATTAATTATATATGTAGGCTCGCATAAGAAATTAAATATTTTTCCAACGATCACTCACTTGGGCCACATATGTTACCATATAAATGTATATAACTTTATGAGCTCAAAATTTTTGATATCATAACCAAAAGTATCTCCGAACAATCCTACCATCAATTATGTCAATATAGGACCAAAGCGGTTTTTGTTACATTATCATAATTAAATTCTCAATGGTTACGTATATCAACACAATCAAATGACATAGATCACGTATGAATTTATAGTGTGAAAATTAGTGTAATGTGATCCAAACATACCTATGTCCAACTGGTCCTAACATATTCTTTAATGAGATCAAACCAAAAATTTAATTTGATTGAAACTAAACTGAGTACTTTTATTTCTGAAATAACTTGAATATCCATTGATAAAAAATATTTGTCTAAATAGGTAACATCTAAACACAAACTACTGCTAAATTACCATATCATCAAAAGATGCAACACCCATATGAGCAATATGCTCATAAAAGACCTTGACTGATAGTTCTTTAGTACACGAATACGTAATCATGGAGTTTGTCCTAATATACTTTATAGAAACTTGATCACTCTGAACTTTTTCTATAACAACTAGGAACTTGATGTCTATAAACTTTGACATCATTGAGCTTTTCTGGGAATACAAGACTACTATTGTTATAGAATGACATAAGTATCAATTCCATCCAAAATGTGCATCCTAGTGATAAAATTTTGTAGTCATATTCGATGATCAGAATCAGAATATCCAATGTCTCCAATTGGTCTGGTTTCCTGTATGCGATCATTTAATCATTAGTTCTCTATAGATTCCGAATAACTTACTTGACTGCTTTCCAAATATCGATCTTAGAGTTATTAAGTATCTGCCCATCATTCTAACAATGAATGCTATATCCGGATGTGTGCAACCTAAGCATACATTAAACTCCTAACTGTTAAAGCATAGAGAAATTTTCCGTATTTCATTTTCTTTAAGTTCATTTTTAGGGCATTGATTAATATTAAACTTGTCCTCCTTTGCAACAGGGGTATCGTCTAGTTTACATTCTTGCATCGCTATCTCTTAAGAACTTTATCGATATAGCTATTTTGTGATAATCCAAATATACATTGAGAACGATCTTGGTGTTTCTACATCCTTAATACAAAAGAGACGTCACCAAGATATTTTATTTCAAAATTCCACGTCAAAAATATCTGGGTTTCGTGAAATAAGCCTATATCATTGCAGATAAGTAGTATGTCATTGACATACAATACCATAAAAATATGTTTACTCTTACTGAACTTGTGATATACACAATAATCATGAATTCATCTCAAAACCAAAATGAGATAATTATTTAATGAAATTTGTGATATCATTAATGGAAAAAGTCTCCTTAAGCCCATGTATGGATTCCTTTAATTGTAAACCATCAGATATATCTTAAGATCAAAATCTGTCACAAGTTCCATAATAGTCCAAGAAGAGTCTTTCGTAGAACTTGGAGGGAAAGTCTATTTAAAATCAATACCTTCTTTTTGACTAAATCTATTTACAACAAGATTAGCTTAATAAATCTCCATATCACTCTTTGAATTCCTCTGGATTTTAAATATCCATTTATAGCCAATGAGTTTCGCACCTTCAATGAGACGAGTTCCCAAATGACATTGACTTTCATGGATTTTATCAATTTATTCATTGCATCAATCCACTTTTTCAGAAATATTCCTTTGCATGAATTGATGAAAGTTGATTGATTAGATCTTTTTCAATCAATCTATACCATTGCCTTGGTTTTGGAAAAAGACTATAAAGTAATCTAAAATTGCCCTTCTCATTTCTCTACTAGATTTCCTTAATGACATTTGTTCTTGAGTTTGTTAAGCTTGTTGTTCTGGAACAATTTCTTGATTGTGTATAAGGAGTTTTGTAATATTTTCTTAGTCCTTATTTGTGCCACATTAAAATTTTTATTTTTCTACTCATTTTCAATTACAAATTTTTCAATAAAATAATATTTTTCATAACATCAATAACTTTTCCTTCTTTTTCAACAACACATTCTCTACCAATCTACTATTCCAAATTACAATCTTCCAAAATAATGTGGCTCAAACATACTCTTAATTTGAAATTGCATCTTGAACGAGATTTGAAGCAATAATTTGTTTTTAATCCTGATCATTGTTAATTGTAGCAGAAGGGATAATTACATATTCTTCCTCAATGGCAAAATCATTAACCTTAAAACCTTATCTCCCCCCGCAAACTCCACATTCTCAAAGAATCGGGCATTTTTCATTTCAAAAAATTAACTTAATAGTGAGATCTTTAAAAATTTGTAATCTTTTATCAGTTGCTTTACTTGGAACTTTATTAAGAATTTAAGTTGCAGCCTTTAATGATTCTTCCTAGAGAGATCCTAGCAAGGTGAAATGACTAATCATCCTCCTTACCATATTCTTAAGTGTTATGTTTCGTCTCTCAGTAACACCATTCATGCTAGGGAACCCTAGTATGGTGTACTGTGGGACGATTTCACATTTCTCTAAAAATTTAACAAAAGGCACTGGACATTGTTATCCTAATCCGTCATATCTGTCATAGTATTTATCATCACAGTCAGATCTAACTTGTTTTATTCTGTTACTGAGTTGATTTTAACCTCATCCTTGTAAGCCTTGAACACGTCCAGTGATTGAGATTTCTCATGAATGAGATACGTTTAGCCATAACGAGAGAAATCGTCTACGAACATAATAAATGACCGTTGACCATTCCAAAAAGTCGAAGGGAATGGCCAACATATATCCGTTCGCATTAGTTCTAAAATGTCCGAAGCTTTACTAGCATCAAATCTCCTTATATTTTTTTTGTTTCCTCCTTAATGCAATTAACATAAATACTTAAGTCTGAATAGTTATGATTCCTTTGGACACAAGGTTTTTCATTCTCTTTTAAGATATATGACCTAAACACTTGTGACATAATGAAGTAAAATTTTCATTAGTTAATTTAAATTTAATACCACATGAATTTACGTGCAATATTTCTTTATAAGATGACCGTATTAAGCAAATATATGTTATCATAACTAGATAAAGAATTGGTACCCACAAAATTTGAATTAAGAAAAAGTCTAAACTAACTATTTTCAATTGAACAAGAGTAACTGAATTTGTTCAATGTAGAAATAGAAACCAAATTTCATTTTTAGATGGTACCAGAAATGTCTCTTTAAAATCCAAATAAAAACCAGTCTTTCATGAAAGCCTAAAAATCCTTATAGCTTTAACTTCAACTGATTCACCATTGCCTACATAGATGAATCTTTTAGCATCAATTAGCTTTTGGCTATTCAGATAATCTCGCACAGACACACTTATATGTGTAGTGGCACCAAAATTTATCCACCAAGTATGTCTAGGTATGAGAACTAAATCAAACTTAGAATAAACTAAAGTGAGAAGTGTACTTTTCTTTACATGCCAAGCGTGGTATTTAGTACCGTCCCTCTTTATATGTTCTAAATTTTCACAAATAGTAACAGTCAGATAATTTATCATTTTTAGTTTTTTATTGTCTCTTTTAAGCCGAGCCAAATGTAGCTATCCTTATCTTTTAACTTGTCTTTAGAGATACTTTCCAAGTGAGTGCTTCCAGTCTTTTCTTGCTTTAAACTTTCTTATTCTTGCACATAATATGAAATGACATCAAAAGTCCCTTCCTTTTTTGACATCTGTAATTGACCTTAATTAACTAAATTGTGCAGATATAGAAATCAAAACCAAATGCATAAGGAAGTCATCAAACAGCTCAAACTTTAATGTCTTTAGTTTTGAAGTAAGATGGGATATATCCACGACACTCTCTTATGTTTTCTTTAGCTTTATACTTTAGTGAAACCAAGTTTGCCAGAAGCATACTAGTTTCGACCTTATCATATTTTACAAAGTATTTTTCAATTTCTTTAAGAAATTCCATGACAGTAGTTACCTTATTGGACACATCGTCCCTGAATGTTGTTGGAATTTCATGCTTCATGATCAAAAGACTTATACGGTTTGAACGAATTCACTTACTTGAGTTCCTTTTTTATTAGCGAAACTTTTATTCATAAGAGTAGTGAGTTTTTTAGTCTTTAACACAATGTCTAAATCCATGCCACCAAGAATGATACAAATTTTCTCTTTTCAACCTTTAAACTTGGTTCAAGCATAGATTGAATTGATGTTGGCAAATATTCTAGAAGTAGATGGATTAACTGAATAGAGAACTTAAACCTAATTAACATGTTCATATTGGAATCCATATTGAGTAATCAATAAATTCAAATAATGGCGGGTCCCATCACAGAAGACTTGGCGCAACATTGACATTTAGTATTTGGATAGAAATATCAAATTGTAAGTGATACTCTTGGTGTAGTAATCAAATATTGACAATAAACCATGTCAAACATTATGAGGCCATTAGCTCCGTTCTTGTAAGAGATGAAGGCCGTCACCAGCTGCCAATTTACTATGTGAGCAAGACCCTTTTGCAAGCGAAATTCCATTGTATAGATATGGAGAAGCTTGCTTTTTCCTTCTTTACGGCTTCTAGAAAGTTGAGGCCCAACTTGCAAGGTCATAGCATACATATACTAACTAACATCTTATATAAACAAGTGTTCCAAAAGCCTGATACCTTGGGAAGATTGATGAAGTGGGTTGTGGAACTCAGTGTGTTTGATATTATTTTCTATCATAGCTCAAACCCTTGTTGACTTTGTGGTAGAATTCTCGAACATCCTCGAAAGTGGAGAAATTATGGAACCCGTGGAGCCCCCCATGCGTGAACCTATTTGTGGATGGTTCCTCTGGAAAGAAAGGCTTAGGAGCGGCGTGATTTTCATTAACCCAGAACATCGTAAACTTAACTGCGTAGTGAGGTGGTTCAAGGCCACCAATAATGTGGTAGAGTATGAGACTCTCCTGGCTAGCCTTATATTGGCTAATGAGATACAAGTGAAGAGACTACTTTTTAGTAGCAATTCTTAGCTAGTAGTTAGCCAAGTTAATTGCAGCTTTACCGCAAGGGATATAAGGGTATGGTCGTATACCTCAAACTAGTCGTGGATATTTTCCCATTTTTCGAAAAGTATGAACTAGCGCAAATCTCATACATGGAATATGTGCATGCCAATACTCTATCAAAATTAGCTAGCAATAAGGATGCTGAACCGTTGACACTAGTGCCCATTGAGCACCTCCCTAGACCCTCTACTGCCAAGGGAAAAGAAGTGATATGGACAGAAGGTACACTTTCGTGGATGCAGTCCATATTAGCTTTCCTCAAGGACTAAGTCCAACCTGATGACAAAGAAGAAGCCCAAAACTTAAAAGAAGGGCTACACATTTCGTTTTTCAAAATGATGTGCTTTACAAGAAAGGCTTTTTCCTGTCCCCACTCTAATGCACAAGAGGACAGGAGGCTACATACATTATGTGTGAAATCCACAAAAGTGTTTGCGGAAATCACACTAGAGACCCGCATTAGCATGAAAGGTGCTAAGACAATACTGACCTACATTGAAAATAGAAGCGATCCAATTTGTGCGAAAATGTGATAAATGCCAACATTTTTCTACCATTCAAAGGCAACATTCTCAAGAGCTAACATAGGTATCAAGCCCTTGGCCATTCATCAAATGGATAATTAACTTTATAGAGCCCCTACCTAAAGGAAAATGCAATGAAAGTTCGCTATCGTTGTCATTGACTACTTTACTAAATGGGTAGAAGTTGAGCTTCTGGTTAAATCATAGAAGCTAATACTTCCAAATTCTTGTGAAAGAATATCATATGTCGGTTTTATATCCCTAATTCGATCGTATCAAATGGACGATAATTCGACAACAAGAAGGTCAGGTACCTATGTGAAAAACTTGAGATCAAGAAACACTTCTCTACGCCTCATCACTTCCAAGCTAATGGTCGGGTAGAGGTTGTCAACAAGACAATTAAACACACCTTCAAGAGGAAGCTTGATGCTTTAAATGAAAGTTGGGTTGATGAACTACCCTAGGTGTTGTGGGTAATCTAGACCACTAGCCGAACTTCTACAGAGGAAACCCATTCTCCATGACTTATGGTACCGAGGCCATGAGCCCAGTGGAGGTTGGATTACCTTCTCCTCATTTGTTGTACTTTAATGAAATATTTAATGACAAATTGAGAAGATGTGAGCTCGATTTCCTCAATGAAAGGAGGAACGAATCTCAAATGAATTTTGCCATTTACCAACAAAAATGAATTGATACTATAATGTAAAAGTGAAAAAAGTCATTTCGCATAAACAATTTGGTCTTCACAAGAGTCTTTATTTTCTCTAAGGATCCGGGAGTAGGAACATTGGGTCCCAACTGGGAAGACCTATATCACATCAATGAAGAACTACGACCTGACACTTACAAAATAGAAGATTTGGATGAAAATGTACAACCTCATCCATGGAACTTAGAGCACCTAAGAATATACTATAATGAGCACGTTTCGTTTAGCTGAAATATCTTTCCCAGCCTATATAATGTTTCCATTAATGCAATAGTGTGTTATGTTTATAAAATTCTCAAGAAACATGCCTCCCATGATGAAGCTGAACGTCATGGGAGAAGCCATTTCATGGATGAATCATCCACTTTGTAGAGAAGCATGGGTACCTCAAAGAAGAGTTGGATACTATCTCCTTCTTTCTGAAGGCATACATCACATGCCTCCCGTGATGAACCTAAATGTCATGTGAGAAGCCCTGCATGGATGAACCATCTACCATACAAGAAAGCGTGGGCGCCTCGAAAAAAAGTTGTATCCCAAAAAAGACCACATTCAAATTCTCCGAAGCATACATTACATGCCTCCTATGATGTAGTTGAACATCATGAGAGAAGTCCCTGCATGGATAAACCATCTACCATGTGCCAACACCTCGGAAAAGAGTTGGATCCCAAAGCATCATAGGAAAGCGTCAGCACCTCTTGATTCTTCGAGGCATACATCACATGCCTCTCATGACGAAACTGCACGTCATGGGAGATGCTCCTGCATATATGAATCATCAACCATGAAAAAAAGAATAGGTGCCTCAAAGAAGAGCTGGATCCCTAAGGGGAGTACTTTTTGATTTTTCGAGGTGTATATCACACTTCTCCCATGATGAAGTTGAACGTCAGGGAAAAGTCTCTGCATGGATGATCCATCCACCATGTAGGAAAGCGTGGACGCCAAAGAGAAAAGTTGTATGCCAAGGGAATCACCACATAATCCTCCAAGAGCACATCACATGCCTCCCATGAAGAAGTTGAACATCATGGAAGAAGTCTCTGAATGGATGAACCATCTACCATGCATGGAAGCTCCTAAAAAATTCAAAGTTAACACAAGTTTTTGAGCTTCGGGATGACAATCCTAGTTTTGAATAATGTTAAAATGGAGGTTCATTTATGTTTTGAAGATTATTACGTCTGTCTTTGACTAACGTGAAAGTTGAGCTACACCCTCATATTTGAAGCATCACTTTTGTTAGTTACAATATTAAAGTAGTACGATGTGTATTATATGAAGTAGAAGTATAAAAAGACACGAATATGTAGCAAAATAAATTTCATTCGTAGATAATAAATGTGCTTTACAACGACATCAGGCAAATTTCAGATAAAGAAATATCTAAGTTGGAGAAATTGGGTTCTGGATATTTGCATATGAAGCTTCGATGATGGAAGCCTGCATAACATGAGCTTCAAAGTTGAGGTTCTTAACTTGATCAGCCTTTTCATCTTCGACCTCAATCACTTCATCCATAGGAGTATGAGACTTCTTGTTTTCTAGAACTTCTGATCTCAAATCAGAAGTGTTAGAAGTCAGATATAGCTCATCTATCTGATCCATGACCTCAAGATGGGTAAAGCAGGGCCAATAACCGTCGAATCACTAATACGTCTCAGTTAGGTGGAAAATGGCTACCTACACTTTCATCGTGTAATCACTGGCAGATTTACCCTCATTTTTTGTCTCTTCCATCTCCTCAGTAAGGCTAGTTATTTGAGTACCCAACTTTCCAACTTGTTGCTTTAGTACAACATTTTCATTATTAGTAACCTATAGAGCTTCAACCATTATTTTTTGGGGGTTGTCAAATGTTTCCACCCTTTTTGTCAAGCTGGCCACCTCGCTCTGGGACAAGTGGACCTATTTCTTCAAATTTTTAATTTTTGCTAAGGTAGATTCTAGCTTCATAGACTCCTCAGCCTCTTGATGCTTGAGGGTGTCTGCCTCGAACTTCACTTTCTGGGCCTCCTCATTGGCATTTACCGATTCTTCGATAGATTCTATGTTCTACCTCTCAATATCCCTTAGCAAGGCCCTAGTAGTTTTACTTACCAAGGTAGCCATTAGATCTACTGTATCATTGTGGCCATATAATTTTGCTACTTTTTCATCCGGGATTTGTAATAAATGGCAGTGGTTTCTTGGACATTGGGTGGCATCATCGATAAAACTTCAGGAGCTAATTCATCATCCTGCCCCATTAGAAAGCTCTTCATTTTGCCCGGAGTGGCAAATGAAACCTCGTCAGTAATGTCTTTGCCTTTATCAACTAAGGCCTCGTCGTCTCATTCGTATTTTCCTTTAGAGGCACTTTCTGCCCTCCTTTGGTAGTAGCGATAGAAGTAGGCATGAGCTTCGAAAGAGAAGGCGGTAGATGACCCACTGAGGCATCTGAACCTCTGAAGGCTGTAGATGAAAAAATGGACACTTTTCTCTTCTTCGAGGGGGTCTCCACCATTTACTCATTCCCCTTTTCCTTAGTAGAAGCCCTCTCTTCAACTCGCTTATCGAAGTGGTACTTGCTGATCCTCTCTAGCTTATCTTTGATGTGCTTTGTAACATCATAAGTGAGCTTAAGTCCTTTCGAATTTGATATAGAAGTGGCAATTAAAATGGATGCCATATCCAAGATCGGATACTTATTCTTTGCAAAATTCTCTGAAAAACAAAATACGCCCGCATCTTCATAAATGAGTAATAACCTCTAACGGCTTCGGAATGTAACCTTTGAAGCCATTAAGCCAAATTCAATAAAAAATCTTTGGCGGTTGAAGTGGCGTGAAGTTGAAGGGTGTCTGTAAATGTCCTTGACTATATGCCACTCAGCCTCGGATAATTCGAAGCGATCAGTCAAACCTATAAGTTTAGATAATTAGAACATAATAAACAGATCAAAACACAAGTACAATGGTAAAACACTCATGAGCGTTAGAATAATAGGTTGGCACGACGTGGGCTAGGACTTATCACCCTCACAGATCTAGCACTTTCCCTTGGCCAAAAAACAGGATTCCTTCTATCCCTTTATTGATGAAGAGAGACCTGCCACAAATGGTAAATGAGCCCCCCATGGGGTTATATAATACCAGCCCTTCGAGGACCCTTTGACCAAAATCCTTAGCTGGAAAATAGTTTGAAAAATGCAAAGAGGCATGTCCTCACCCAAGGAGGTTTCTTTCGAAAGGAAGTACACCCAAACTAGTTGGCTCTAGGCATTTGGAAGAAGTAGGGTATGTGCTAACCTATAGAGCCTCATAACTGCTCTATAGAAGAGGTAGGCGTATCTCTCTCTTCAAGAAGGAATTCACTAACGGCTACTCAATCTTGCTTCAAAAAACATGCACTCTCCTTATATTCAGGTACTAGGAGCTCTATGGTATTAGGGATACAATACTTTTCCTTAATTTCTTCCAAATCAGCTTTGGTCATGACATATGTAATTTTAGAAGCCGCCAATTTGTGTCGTAATTTATGTTGACCTTTGGTTGATTTCATCCTTAATGTTTTGATTATGACAAACAAGATTAACATTATTTCTAATAATTGATTTTGAGTGATGATAGTTCAATGTTAAAATCAATCAATCATTGCCAAA
This sequence comes from Fraxinus cuspidata, assembly GCA_903798385.1. Classification (NCBI taxonomy): domain Eukaryota; kingdom Viridiplantae; phylum Streptophyta; class Magnoliopsida; order Lamiales; family Oleaceae; genus Fraxinus; species Fraxinus cuspidata. The sequence continues at coordinate 22,590 of CAIGRP010026570.1, read as the reverse complement.
ATCAACACATTATAAATCGGACTCGAAATAAAGATCATAGGGAAAGTTAAGCATTAAAGTCAAATCATTCGAAACGAGAGCTTAAAAGACAAACGTAAAGAAAAAGCAAGATCAAGACGAGAGGTCTAAGAGGTAAACTTCGAAGTAATATCAAAGAATAGACTTCTTAGTTCAAATATAAATGTATTAATACTTTGATATTTAGTAATGAATGACAAAAACTCAAAAATCATTTTATACACAAAAAGATTATTTCATATAACAATTAGAGGAGAGTTTCTTGTGAAATATATTTGCAAAAAGTCTTCTTTGAACTTACATTTTGACATCCATTTCATTTATTTCTTTATAACAAAAACTTTAATTGTTGAATCAAATTTCTTAAATCATTTATCTCGTCAAATTTTTTCATTTTTTTGTGCTTAACTTATTTATATTAATATTAAAAGATAGATATATTTTTGGAAAAGATCTTTGTACTTACATTGCATTAAATTTTCCATTTCTTCATACTGAAAACTTTGATTGATTGAATCAACCTTGTAGAATCATTATAATTATTAAAGTTTATCATGTCTCTCTTAATACTTAATTTATTACAATTATTCATTAAAAAATAGATATATTTTGAGAACATTTTTAAACCTATATTACATTTATTTATTTTTCATCTTCTCATTGAAATACTTTAATTGATTGAATCTAATATTTTATTATTATATTCATCAAAAGTTTTAATTTAACACTTGAGCTATAATTTATTACTTTTCATTGAAGTGTTAGTCTATCTTAGTACTTAATTTGTTTGTATTATTTATCAAGAGGGATATTCTATTGTAAAATCACTTTGATAAAGTGTGGGTCGTGTTGAAGTCTCTTAAAGATTAATATTGTATAAGGATCGGTGCTCCTTGTTATAAGTCAACGTGTAGGTCATATTGAGGTTCCGTGAATCTCAAAATTGTATAAGAGTTTGTGATCATTGTTTGTAAGTTACTAGAAGCGTTCTAAAGGATTGGATTGCACCAGAAATCATTCAACATAGTGAAAATGTCTTGCTCGTGTCGGAGAGCATGGTAACGAAGGACGTAGATCATTACTTTGGATGGAACCTCCACAATTATATTGTTTGCATCATCTCTCTCTCTTTTACTTCTCGCTTTTATATTTGTACTTATAATTTGAATTAATATATTTAGTCTTTACTTACTTGAATTTAGATTAATTCTTCAAAAAAGCTTTAAAAATAAATTCACTCCCTCTTGGTTAGTTATTCTTGGACTATCAATTTATGGGCCCTTCACTTATAGCTCATGTACCTTGATCGATCTTAATGGCTTGGATCAGGTCTTCAGTGTGGTTAAGGTCAAGCCCATCTCCGAAGCTATATCTCTAATGTCGACCCATCTATTACCAAAACTAAAACCAAATGTAGAAGTCATGACTCAAATGAGTTGTATAAATTAAAGAACAAAATGTAGAAAGAAAGAGGATTAGGTTGATGAAGTTACCTAGAAGATTGAAGAAGAGGTATCTAGGAACTTAAGCAAGTCATCAGAGTATGGAAATTTCCAAAAAGCTCTAAGATTGGAAGGGTATAAATGTTTTTGCAAAGTAAAATGTTAGAATGAATGAAAGGTTTGGCTCATATAGGTGAGGTCTATCAACCTTAGCCATTCAATTTAGATCTGAAGCATCCTAAACATTCATCAGTTTATTGAATCAAACCATTCATTTCAAAAGATACTTTGTATTTAACGATATAGATCGAACCATGCTCTTCACGCATGTGCAAAGGTGCACCATCTTGAAATACTATAACAACTGCCATATTGCCTAATTAATAGGGCGGCAGGTACATGTATGGAAAGTTGAACAGCTTTACCTTTCTTTTCTTGGACACGTGTAGACATCAAATCATTGGCACCATTTTAAAAAGCACCCCTTCAAGTTAAACATCACTTCAAAGCTTCAGCTCTTCAACAAAAAGTTCACTTCAGAGATTCAGCTTTTCAACAAAAATTCAGCAATTTCTTAAGTGGAGCTTTAGCACTTCAGAGCTTCAACTCATCAATGAAAATTTGCATAAGTTTTAGGTCATGTTCCTTTAAACTCCAACTTTGATATCAATATTTACACTAGACTTGGGAGACTATTGTGTTATGTCGAAAAAATCTAACCACGACAAGAAAATGTTTGTTCCAACAAAAACATTTTATATAAAAAGAAGTCCATGCATAATATGAATAATAATACGTGGTCTTGGAGGACTATTGTTACATCTTGCAATTGAGGCCCTAGATGAAACATATGTGGCATCCCACGTGGAGCTTTATCAATGATGAAGCCCCATGGCCCACAACAAATGGCATTAATGTTTGACCAAAGAAGCTCTGTTGACCGCAGCTCTCTTGGTACCGAAGCTCAATACCAAAGTGAAGTAGTAAAATTAAGGAAAAATATTTATTGCTCTGAATCCACCTTAATACCAAAGCAATAGCAACGCAAACACTCAATCTGAAGCCCACATTTGAAATGATGAACTACTTCATCCAAAGATCACCTGTAGATAAAATCCTATTCGAATGATTGATATGACCTTTGTAATGAGAGATATGTCAAATCTTGTCAACCTATATCATAGGGTGGTTGCCTTTTTAAGTGCATAAAATGTGCTATAGGCTAGTGAGGTTAGATTGATGCCTATGATAGGACACTTCAACCAAGGAGATGAAGTCACATGTTTCTTCATCCAACGGATGCCACTTCATTGTAACACTATAAATGCTTTCTTGTACCATTTTGAGGGGAAAATGCAAATATTTACACTCAAGATTATCTATTCTCTCTCAAGCTTTTATATATTCAATATTGTTCTTTATTCTTTTTTCTTTAAGTGGCATTGTTCACCCCCAAAGCATGAATAGTTTTGATTGGCTCGTGTCCAAAGAATACCCCTCTAAATATATTCGTTACGAGCCAATTTTTCCTCCAATTGGATGTGAGTGGGGCTCGAGATTCCGTTGACTCATTTTTTGAGGTCAACAAAACCTATTGATTTCCATTTTTAATTCAAAGACTTGAGTAATTTTAATTAATTCTCGTGTTCTTGATTAAATATGCAGCTATTGTATTGTTTGAATGCCTGATCACCATTTAGATAATTAGTTGCCTGATGACCATGACTATTGTATTGTTTGAATGTCTGATCACCATTTAGATTATTAGTTGTTTATCTGTAGTATTGAAATATTTATAGTAAGTAGAACACTGCGTATTTGACTCATGGACAATAAGTGTTTGGAATGATATTTATGGCTTGTACAATTTTATGTGATAATCGTGTAATTGAATGCGTGTTTTGTATATGAATTCGGACTAATAATATAATCGGACCGTGTTAAGCATAAGTTTAATATATATTGAAAAAGAATATTAGATATCAATGGATTATCGATTGTCATGAACATTTGAGGAACACTAAGTTAGATGATTTGAGAATTGAAATTGAGATCAATATGTAGATTCTGAAAATCAATACATTCATCATATTATTTAATAGAAACCAATCTTTTACAATTTTATTAGCTTAATTTAGGACAAATACAAAACATCTCTTTTGGGTCACAAATATCGAATTTGATAGAAACTAGTACATTATAGCTAATAAATTATTCCTCGTGGGACTATAACTCAAATCATCATATTATTGCTTGTCAACGATCTCGTACACTTGCGAATTTTGTTCGAACACTTATCTTCCATGCACTAGTCATTTGTTTTTATAATTGCAGCAAGTGATTTGACCTTCGGAATTTAAATGATCGTTGAATTTTTTCCAGACCTATGGTTTTTGCATCTAATGGGTTGTTATTGTGAAGGCGATGTATAGGTGAACATGGATGTGTCCATGGGGTATTGGGTTGTTATTGGGTCACAAATATCGAATTTTGAGGTCAACATTTAATAATGATGAAGATAAAACATAGAACTACATAGGGCTTGGCCTGTCCACTAGCTAAAAGAGCAAATAATAAAATCTAAACTTTTCCATCCGTTGATTGGGGAGTTTTTGGGTTTAAAAACCTAGGCAACAAAGTAGACGTTGCCTGTAATCATATAATGCTGCAAAGAACTCACACCTCATTGAGGCGCTATATTCATTCATGTTTTCTCTCCATAAGAACCAAGGCTGATAATTTGTTGTAAATGACAGAAAATGCAAATGAAACTCCATTCATAATATCAGCACAAATACAAGTTTGAACATTCACCATTATCAACATGTACATGATTGAAAACTACATCCAAAACATCCAAACGTTGAATTAAAGGTATCAAACTGAGAAAAAGGATCGAAGTTCAACATGCCAGTAAGAAATTGTAGGGAGGAGTTAGACCATTTCAACAAAGAAAACAAACAAGTCACTCTAAAATAAATTATATGCTTTCGGCTGTTTGAATATGGTAATAAATATTACAATAAGAAGAAATATTCTGTATATTGGACAAAGTGATGGTAGACTAACTGCGATTTGAAATGGAGTTAGTACAAAGAATTCAAGATGGTAGGTGTATGTGTTTTTTTACATAGTTTTTGCCATTTTATGGTATATATAGAATAGAAGCCGCCGGGCCCAATATGTTTTTGCTCCAAGACTATTTATTTGGTAATGCTTTCATTTTCACTCAGTATCTGTGGAATTTTTCTGTTTTTTGCTTCTAAAAGTCTTCTTCACAAAATGAGAGAAACTATGCAGCAAGAATTTTATGAGCAAGCTTCTAGGTGTTGCAAATTCAAGCTTGGATATCATGTGGAACCAGCTTTCAGAGAGTGGCGATATATTTATTTAATTATGACTCCAACATACCGTGAGTTGCAGACCCTTTTTTTAACCAATGCCCGACATGTACAATTTCTTGGACTACAAGACTCCTACTTGTTAAGATTTGAGATTCCATCTTAAAATGTCAACTTTATTAAAAGAAGTAGTCCAAATCTTTATAAATTGGTCTATGTTTTCGTTTTTGTCCGATGTGGGACTTTATCACTTAACATGTCCACGTAAAATGGTGGCTCGTTTGAGCGGACTAATTTTGAAATTCGTGTGCTCATTTTTTAGTCTTAATTGGATCGAATTACTCGTTGAAACTTTATGGGTTCTGATACAATTTTAAGACTTAGGGTTCCATCTTAAAATGTCAACTTTATTAAGATAAGTAATTCAAACCCTCATAGATTGGTATATGTTGTCATCTTTGTCTGCTGTGGGAGTTTTTCCCTTAACACTACTCAGATCATCGTGATCTTATTTGGTTGTAAGCATTCCTCAGTTCTCCATGACTGTTATATTTCTTGTTCTTTTTTTCCGGCTTTGTGTCGATGTCAACTTTCATTGTTTAAACACTTTATGCTACGAATGGATCAAAGCAAAGCAACTTCCATAATCATAACCTACTTAATTTTTGTCACAAAAGAATTCAGACAAGGATTGCATCTTTTACATGGGAATATCAAAAATAATTGTTGAATCTGAAATACCAAAGTATTCGCATTTATCATGATGGTTCGTGTTTCTCTTTTCATGTTATAGTCATAATAAAGTTGAAGTTGTATACTTGAAACACATCAATAGTATGTACTCATCAAAGAAATAGAAGAACACAAGTCCTTGTATTTATAAAGGTCTGATTTATGAGCTTGATAAAGGAATGTTTTCAATCCTCGAGTCAGGAACCAAACTGTGAATCTACTGATGAAATCTATTTATCATTTTTCAAGAAATCATGGATCTGCTTAGTTTTTTGTAGTCCAAAAACTAATGAAAAGAACAAATCAGAGAGAATGAAACTGTACATAACCTGAAATTAGTCTTGCTGATTTGACGCAGAAAATACCCTGCTAAGAAGCATACAAGAGTGATATTGATTCGACTCATACTGCAACTATTCATGCAAATGCAACAGAAAGTGCTGAGCCGAAAGCAATATCACGCCATGTCTACTCCTCAGAATCATCTCAAGTCCCTTACATATGAAAACAACAATCAACAAATAGGACAGGAGAGAGGCACTTAACACTTTCTCCATTGGTGGAGAAGTTTCTTGGATGTAGAGGATGGTGAAGCCCCCCCTTTTATAGCAAAAAACCAACCAGGTTTAACGTTTTTGAATTCTAAAAGTTATGGTTGGTTCCTCCAAACAAGGACTAAATATATATATCAATATAAGAAAGGACATTATTATTAACTATGATATAGAATAATTTGTCATATTCAAGATCTAAGAATCCAAAACCACTTCTTTTTATATGTTCATAGCACCAACTTAGTGGAGGATTGTTTGGCAAAACATGTGAATCTGTACGATGTATGTCGAGTCCAACAGATTTTAAGAAAAGCTTATATTTTTCTCTTTTTAATCATGTGAAGATACAGTAGTGTCAATGGTATTCAAATGATTTCTTGTTGACACATTCAATGAAACAAAAGATAAAATCTATATAATCCCCTCAGTCCTATTGGCATACTAAGCTCATGGTTAGGAGACCGGAGCTAATTATTTCGAGTAATGCTATTCATAGTCAACGAAACCAGTGGTCATCATGTGTGAAATTTTACGTGGCATAGCAATATTAAAAGTTATTCATAGCAAAAGTGTGATGTGTTTGCTACATTCAAGGAATGGAAGATAATGACTAAGAAGCATACTGGAAAGCAATTGAAACGTCACAGCACAGATAATGTATTGGAGTTTTGTTCGAATGAATTCAATAGTTTCTGTAAGGCAGAAGGAATTTTAAGGCACTTGACTCTGCATGGTATTTCGTAGTAGAATGGTATGTCAGAATGAATAAATAAGACCTTGGTAGAGATGGTCCAATGTATGCTTTCAAATTCTGGGTTGTCTAGACATTTTGGGCTGAAGCTACTTCTACAGCTTGTTTCATTATCAACCGTTCACCCTCAATTGCTATTGAAAAAAAAAAGACTCCAGAAGAGGTATTGGTTGATGCTCCTTCTAATTACTTAGATTCGAAAATGTTTTGGCGCCCTGCTTATACTCATGTGAATAATGGAAAATTGGAGTTAGGTCTAGAAAGTGCATCTTTCTTGATTATAAATCTGATGTTAAGAGATATATACTTTGGTTTCTAGAAACAAATAAGGCGGTGATTAGTAGAGACGTGGTATTTGATGAACATGCAATGATTCATAGTTTACCTTCTAGAGATTTTGGTAGTACAAATCAACAGAAAGAAAATACTCAAGTGGAGTTGAAGATTGGTTCAGTATCTAAACCAGAATCTTCTTTTCAGTTTAGTTCAGAAATGAAGGAGAGTACCGCTTTGCCGCCACCACTAGCGGTACTAGAGTATTCAAATGCTAAAGATAGACCTAGAAGGGTGATTAGACCTTTACAGAAGTATGGAGAAGTTGACTTGGTAACTTATGTTCTAATGTAGCTGAAAATATTGATTACAGTGAACAAATTGCTACATACACAGAAGCAGTGATTTGTAATGATTCTGGTAAATGGATGATTGCTATGCAAGAGGAGATGGAACCACTTCATAAGAATGGATCATAGGACTTAGTGAAATTACCTAAGGAGAAAAAGGTTGTTCATTGTAAATGAATGTTCTAAAGTAAGGAAGGTACATCAGAAGCTGAAGAAGCCAAGTATAAGGCAATATTAGTAGCTAAAAGTCATAGTCAGATTCCAGGTATAGACTTGGCAGACGTGTTTTCTTCAGTTGTAAAACACAACTCAATTAGAAATTTGCTTGGTATTGTTGCTAAATTTGATTTGAAGCTTGAGTTGTTAGATGTGAAGACAACATTCTTACATGGAGAACTCGAAGAGGACATCTATATGCAACAACAAAAGGTTTTTGTAGTCACTAGAAAGGAAAATTATGTGTGTTAATTGAAAAAGTCCCTTTATAGAATGAAACAGTCACCTATAGAGTTGTATAAAAGGTTTAACAAAAGAAGCAGTTATGATAGTTGTTTGTACTTTATGAACTGTGATGATGGATCGTTTATATATCTACTAAGTTATGTAGATGATAAGTTGATAGCTGCCAAGGATAAATTAGAGGTAATGAAGGTGAACTCAACTTAGTAAAAAGTTTGATTTGAAGCATTTGGAATCAGCAGAGAAGATTTTTGAAATGGAGATCTTGACAGATAAGAAGACTCATAGATTATACTTGGGGTCAGAAATGGTACATTGAGAAAGTATTTCACAGGTGTAATATGTTGAATGCAAAGGCTATCAATACTCCTTGGCTGTCCATTTTAAGCTGTAATCAGCTTTGTTTCCACAGTCAGATGAACACATTGATTACATGCCACGGGTTTCTTTATTCAAGTATAGTTGGATCGCTTATGTATGCTATGGTTTGTACACGCCTAGATTTAGCATATGCAATCAGTGCAGTTAGAAAATACATGGAAAATCTTGGAAATGAACGTTGGAAAGCAGTGCAGTATATATTCAGATACTTGCTTGGCTCTACTAATGCTTGTTTACATTTTGTGATAAATACAGAGAGAGTAATTGGGTATGTTGATTCAAATTATGTAGGAGTTCTTGATAAAATGAGATTACTTATAGGGTATGTGTATACCATTGGGGGTTGTGTTGTGAGCTAGAAGGCTACATTACATAATACAGTGTCATTATTTACTATTGAGGTAGAGTACATGGCTATTACAGAGACTTGTAAGGAAGCTATGTAGTCGAGGGAATTGTTTGGTGAAATCGTAGAAGACTTTCAGATGTCTATGATTTATTGTGAGTCAGTGCTATTTTTCTAACAAATGATCAGATGTTTCACCAAAGGACAAAGCACATTGATGTAAGGTATCATTTTGTGCGCAATGTGATAGCTCGTTGTGATATTGTTGTGAGCGATGTTAGTATCAAGGAAAATTTCACTGATATGTTGACAAAAACACTCCCTGTGGCCAAGTGAAAGCATTGCTAGAACTTGGTTGGTATTTGTTATTGAATTATCCCTTAAGGACGTGTGTAGAAGAGGTGGAGATTTGCTTATTGAAGAGTGAAGAGTAATTCCTTGCATTGAAAATTATGTGAAGATGGAGAATTGTTGAATTGTGATCCAAATTCTATTAGGAATTTGTGTATTGGTTGAAAGGGGATTGGTGTTTTGGTTGAAGAGTTCTCAAAGAAGTCAAAATATAGATTTGACATGTTTTGGACAGAGACAAGAAGCCCAAGCGACGCATCTGAGCACCTAGGCGCCACTTGGGAAGAAGAAACCATTTTGGAAAAGATATTCAGCGTTTAAGCACTATTCAAGGTGCTGCCTCGTCGCTTGCTGCACACGAGCGCCAGAGAAGTCGCTCGCTGCTCGTGGAGCACAGCGCTTGAGCGGCTGTGTTATCCAGTCTGGGTCTGTTTTCTATTTTAACGCATTTTATGATACACATTCCATTCCAAACACAGTTTTTTTAGGTATATATATATATATCACGATTTGTAGACTCTTCATAACATTAGAGAGCAATAAATTTTGATTGAGAGCATTAAATCTTATGAAAAAAAAATCGTTTTTTTGATTTAGTGAATTATACACACATTAGAAAGCAATAAATTTTGATTGAGAGTATTAAATCTTCTAACAAAATCATTTTTTTGATTTAGTGATTTTTCTCATTTGCCTGTAGTTTTTTCTATCTTAAGTTTCCACGTAAAATCTTGTGTTCTTGATTTTTTGGATTATTTCATCTTACACATATATCTTGTGCAATTCATAACACTTCTCGTGGCCCGGGCATCCATCCCTTCTCTTCCCGTTACACTACGATAATTATTTGGTTCTAGTCCTAAAACCTTTAGACTAGATATGTTTTCGATCCAAATTTATTAGAAATAAGGCAATGTATAACCATTATCATTATGAACAAAATAATACTACAGTATCTAAAAAGCTGAGAATATTGGCTAAATCAAAAGGAGATGCTTTATCATTCTCTACATACATTCATGCCTATAAAGATAAGTCTAAGGCACATAGACCAGTAATTAATAATTCAGGGGTTCAGATTAAGAATATCACGTGCTTAAACTTTTCATTGCATTTATCTGTAATTTTATATAATTATGCCAAAAATGGATTATTTAAATCCAGTCAACAGGTACAATAGATTCAAATGGAAATGTAGATAAACTTTTTTGAAGATAACAGAATCTTTTTCCTCCTACAGAAAATCTAGTGGAGATTTATGCTATTGACTGGGACAGAAATGAATGGTTGCTTGGAGTTCATTTTCATGTTTAATTGGTCAGATGATAGATGACAATTAAGTTATAAATTATCTCTAGTCTGCTGATTCTTAACAAGGCCATGTACAGATCCTTATGTCTTTTTTTAGTTCAAACAAAGAGACAGACAGTAATATCTATTATTAATTTTACTATTAAGCCACCCCCCTGTCATGTATACACACCTCTTTTTTTTTTATATTTATATATAATATTGATGCATTGAAATAAATTAAAAACCGACCATGTGTGTGCAATCATAAAGATTAAAATAACATAATACTATCATAATTTTTGGTACTATGTAACATTATCGTGCCTAGTGACGAATCCAAGAATTCATCTGAGTTAAGGTAGATCCACCTAAGCTAGGGCGGACACTCGATAGCCGCACGAGTGCCTGTCTAACGGTCGCCCAATATATGGGGAAAAAATCGGCGGAGCTAGCACGTGTGACCATCATGGCTCGTCGGGTGCTGACTCCACCACTAATTGGTGCTAATGACAACATAAATTACATTAATATATTGCTGACCATTCCCTAAGGACAATTATTGCACGGAGGCTTTCATTTAAGATAGAACGCTTACACAAATGAATTATTACAAATAATTATCTTGTCACGAACACGTAAAACAATCACAATTACGTGTTTCTTTTTTAAAGGAAAAAAAGGCCTAAAAATACATCGATTTGAATTCTTTACAATTTTTAACTTTATTTCTGTACTTTTTCATCAGGAACACAACATATGCCATATTGAACACTATCACGAAGAATGTAAAGTATCCCTTAATGCTAGACTCATGTTATAGAGTGTTCGAAGAGTTTCGGACACGCAGCCGTAATACACAATGCATCATAGGTGTACATAAACTTAACAAGCTTAGATGATGCCACTTTCCTACAAAAACGCAGAAACTCAAATGCAAACATCATGTTTAGAAGGAGAAAAAAATGGTAGGAACTCAAATGTACGATGACAAATTGAAAGAATCATTCGGGGCATTTCACTATTATGGTAAAAATAAGTAGTGTCAAAAACAAAACTAGGGTCGGTCCTATGGACACTTGATGCAAACCCCGGAATACGGAAATGAAGTAATATTAAAATTACAAACGCAGATAATCCTAAGAGCAAAGGCCTGCATATAAGATGCTAATATGTTTCCAAATAACAAAATCACAGACAAAAACAACTCTAGCAGCATTCTTTCGGCCCTATTTTCTTCATTGTTCCATCGCCAACCAACTGTTTGCAAAGTTTTTGAATGGTCACTATCAAATTGAATTTACCTGAGACTATATGAAATCGAGATGGAAGATCATGGCTATAAGAAAAAGGTGGTCACTAAAGACTTCCAAAATTGTTTTTGTAGTCCAAACCGTTGGGATTAAGGAGCATTCAATGGCTCAGCCTCGGCATCTCGTTCCTTCATCATAGCCCAATCTTCTGTCTCTGTCACAAAAATAAAAGAAATACACGAATAAAAAAACAAAAATAAGAAAATAGAAGTTGGTTATCGATAGTGCCAAATGATCAACTTGCAAGAAGATGCCAATTTCGAACAGTGAATGAAATAAATAATTGGTGCTGCATTATTGTATAAAGTCCATCTAACAGAAAAGAAAATGCTCACTTGGCTTATCTCCAATTACTGCAAGCCGTCTCTGCAAAATGGATGCGACAAAGAGGAAAATCGAACACATTCCAAACATGACTGTGATGGGGAATGCATTGACCTTCAAACACGATACAAAAAGGTTAACAATTAAAATAATTAACTGGAAATTGCATGTGCATAATGCAATAATTTTAATCACATTATGGATCAGATAAGGCAGATCCTAGAGATTCATAATGAAAAATAAAAGCGTACGCAGAAAGTTCTTACTGCCATGAATTGCAGCCTCTAGAGCTATTCATGCAAACACGGGATAAAATATATAGCTGAAGCCATAAAACATAAAGATATCCAGTAACGTACGTTATATAGAACAATGCAAACAAAGATGTTTAAGGGGATGCGGAAGAAGTTCATGATGGTACTTCGAGCCTCTTCAGGGATGTATTGGGATCTCATCTTCATAATGGATGGCCAGAAAATCCCTACACAAGCCTCAAAAGTACAGAAGCCAAGAAGTTGGAGACAAGCTGCAAAAGATATGCCGCCCCCTTTCACCTTTGAAGGAGTGACCAAGAACTGCCACAGGTAATAAGCACTTAGACATAATCCACCATGAGAGGCTCAAACAAAACAAAAAAAGTGTATTTCTGGACATACGTTTGTCAATATGGGAAACAGAAGGGAGGCAGAAGAAATAACGAAAATAATTTGCATGTAGCTCTCTACTCTAGTTGAGTTGTGGGCCAATAAGCGAGATGCAATAGAGCTTCCCAACATTGAAGCCAACATGAAAGTTGCAAAAATAAAACCATGAGGAATCTCTTCATCATTTGGACTCAGTGCGGGCGTCCAGAGAAATACAAATGTGTACATTGAACCTTCAAATAGAGACTGAATTGCACCCAGCAAAGCAATCTTCTCATCTGTCAAACATAAATCGTTCTACTAAGCTCCATGAAATTGGAAAATATTAGTAGAGAAAAGTAATTATTGAACAAAACGAACCGGGTAGCAGAAATAAATTTGAACATTTATTAAGCTGGACCCACCACTTATAAGTATTTAGAGAGGAACATTGCACCCTATTATTGGTTTGTCTTTTATCGTATTACTTGAGGCGATTGATGGGTAGACAGGGTCCAAAAGGATCAAAACTGTGACATATGACTCGAATTTCACTGTAATGACTTGACAAAAGCTCTTTAAACATAGCCCCTGTTTGACCCCCCATTTCTTAAAACTCAAATTTTTCTTCAAACTCATTTTCGACCAAACATTTCATCAACTTTTATCAAAATCTACTAAACTTCCAAACCAAACAAGGGCTTAAATTAAATAATACAGCATAGTGTTATATCTAGAAATCTACCTGAAGCAATTGCTTCAGCCGCACCCTTGAACTGAGTAAGCAAATCCTTGCTCTCCGAAGAGTCCCCATAATTCTCAGTCCATGATGATAATATAACAGCCATTCCAATAGCTAGAAAGACAGCGGCAGCATCAAAGGGTGAAACAGGCCCAAGACTTAAGGTATCAACTAGTAGATTTCCAAACAACCCAGAGAGAATAGCAACAAGACCATTGCCAAGGAATATTGCCTTAGAAAAAGTTAATGAGAGCCACTGCTGATCGAAACCCCTCTGGAGAAAATATATATTGAAATAAATTGCAATCAGTAATCATTAGAATTAAGTAGTTTCCATAGTCAATGAGGAATTCCATGAACTTCAATAATGTTACAGATATAAAAGAACAGGCTTTCACTCAATTAACTAAGCCTCTGATTGGTGGAAATTAAAATCAGATTTTTAGTAGATTTTGATAAAAGCTGATGAAATGTGTGGTTGAAGAGTTGTGGGCCTTATGAAATGTGGTTAAAATTAATTGTTGGCTTAAAATTACACTGTGGTCATTATTAAGAAAAAAAAGTTTTTAATAGTGAATTTTTGGAGAATGTGGTTAAAAAGTAAGAAAAAGTTTTTGGCTTACGTAAAAAATATTTTATTGTGTGAATGTGTTATTGAAAATGAGTGTAGAAAAAAAGTTTTGAGAAAAAAGATATCAAACAGGGGCTAAGTATTACATCTTGACACTGTCAAGAGTCAGTAAAAGGCAAATATTTTGCAATCATTTGGATATAAAAAGAGGTCTTCTTGAATAAAACAAAATCCACGCGCCCCAACACACCCATCCTACATACAATCAATTCGTGATTTGAGTTCACGAGTCACATGTACAAAGATCAAGAGTATATAAATTCCAGACTGAACCATCTTTCGGCAAGTTTGTTATAAAATTAGATTTGACTTTGTGGGGTTGCATAATTCACAGCTACTGAATAACATACATATAGTTACAAAACAGTTGGACTGCACAAGCTAACTGTCACCATTATGTCCAAGATCCCTCACCTTGAAGTGTTCTGCCACGAGCCATGATTCAAATGCTGAAAACAGGAGAGACGTGGCAATACCACCCAAAATACGTCCTACCATCAGAACTTTATACTGAGGAGAATGCTTGGTGATGCAGCTCAGTATATATGTGATGCAGTAAGTCACACATGCTCTCTTCCGTCCCCTGAAATTTCATTATACGACTCAAATGGGAAATTCACATAGAACTATAAAATTTAATTCACGTAATTTCAAGAGGATATCTCACTGTTTATCTGCTAGAGATCCAACAATGGTTCCAAACAGCATGGAAGATCCAAATCCTGCTATAAAGAGCTGGCCAATTTCCCCCTTCCCAAAGCCATAAGTTGTGTAAAGGTAGTAAACATAAGGACCCTGCAACCAGTCACCAGCTATAGCCACAAAGACCAACCATCAGCAAGAACAAAGACTATTATTTTCAATTATTTCTTAAAACCCAAACAATTTGCTAAAGCCATCACCGAAAGCCAAGTATAAACATAATAAAGAGCTACGTGACAATAAGATTTCATATTAGTAGATATCAAATGCAACTGATACCATAGGAAAAATAATGTGTATACATTGCATCAACTTAAAATTGATCTCCCTTGGATACTAGATGTAAGTGGGGTAAGAGAAAAACAGAAAGCATGAAAGATGGAAAACTAAGCCGACATTCTCTCTTCTGTTTATTGAGAAAAAATTTAATTGCAATTTGCAAAATATTTCAAATATAGCATAGAATCAAGAGGAATATATTGCAGATATTATTTTTATAAGAATAATAAGACAAATAGCTGAATTAACCTGTAGTGAGAGATGATGCATGGAATAGTTTAAATAACTAGTGACTGAAGAAAGAAGTCCTATGCGCAAAACTCAACCTATTTTGAAACAGGGACTATTGACAGCTCTGTCAAAACTGCAAAAAGACTGGATCTAAATGAAGAACAATATAGGCCTCTCACATCACAATTGCATGTGAAACTTAGTTTCAATCAGCGG
Organism: Fraxinus cuspidata; assembly: GCA_903798385.1. Classification (NCBI taxonomy): domain Eukaryota; kingdom Viridiplantae; phylum Streptophyta; class Magnoliopsida; order Lamiales; family Oleaceae; genus Fraxinus; species Fraxinus cuspidata. The sequence continues at coordinate 7,241 of CAIGRP010026570.1, read as the reverse complement.
AGTGCATTCCATATACGAAATTTCCAACTTCAAATTAAACACACAAACAAAATAATCAAAGCCCGCCCAATTTAATTAAAATGTTGAGGCTTTTCCTAGTCCCTGAACACCAAATCGAATGTCCACGAATTGAATCATTTTAATCCTACTACGTTAACTCAGGTATAGAAAAACAAAAACCAGCTGAGATCTAGATCCAAAAAAAAAGTAAAAAAAATATGAACAACTACAAAGCATACGCTCAATGCATCAAATCCATAATCCTTCACTCATTCAGAAGATCGGATAACATATCATGGATACTAAATCGCGAAAAACTGAATAAAGCGAAAATCCCAATTCCTTGAAAATCATTGCATGCAAAAGATGTATGCAAATATGAAAATAATAAACATGCAAGGCCCAGATCTGGGGTATATAATTACATACCCATCATGAGAGAGTAAACGAGAAGGTAATTATTCTTGAAGGAATTGAAAGCTGGAGAAGTATTAGCCCGATCCTTGTTACTTTTACTGAGCTCCAGTGCTGCCACCACAGTCCCTAAAGCCCCAAACACCATATAGTAAAATAACTCCATTTTTTTTTAACAGTTTGATCCCAAATTCTCTAAAGCGAACAACAAAATAGAGTGATAATGTAAGCTCTGACTCTCAGTGTACAAGAAGATTTCTACGCACTCTTTCCAGTTGATATATAACCAGCAAATTGGAACGCGCTTTGCTTGTGCTGTGACAGGGGCACATCATTATATTTTGCACTCCGGGTGTCCAACCTTTCATAGGTATTGAATATTTGTTCAAACCTTTCATTTGTTGTACTCGTATCCCATTTTTCTTGCCCTAAGGGTTTGTTTGAACATTTTTTAGGTTAATAGATTTTTATATAATGATTTTTGGGTGAATGTATGATTAAAAAGTAGATTTTTTTAAATTACATGTAAAATTATTTAATCAAAGAGAATGTATGATTTAAAATCAATTTGGAAAAAAGATGAATTTTTAAATAATGTGATGCAAATAAAGCTAAGTGACCGAAAATATCTACTTAAACACTAAGTCTCTATTTGGTTTAGTTAAAAAGTTGGCAAAAATCTAACTCGAGGTAAATAATTAATTTTAATCAAATGTTATATGAAATCTATAATTTTTATCAGCTTTCGTTTATATACTTCATCAACTTTTATCAAAATTTATTAAAAATTTAAATTTCAACAAAACAAAATAGAGGCTTAATATTAATGTCACATACACGCCAACTAAAAGGTAAAATTATTGCTTTTTAATCAAATTATTAGTGCTTCTCATAAAAATATGATCACTTGAAATTTCTAGACATCGGCTCAAATTAATTTTGCCTTTGGTTAATACACATTTTTTAAAACTCATTTTGAACTTTACAATTTTTTCAATAAAATAATTTTATATATTGACCCTTAGCTTTTTTCTATTTATTTAATCACAAGTTCTCTCAAAAATCACTTTCAACATATCTATTATTACAAAAATCTACATCAAACGCGGCTTTAGTTTAAAATGAACAATGAAGACCAACTTTTATATTTATGAATGGTGCGAAGCAACAGTGCTATTATGGCAATAAATTGGGGAGCAATAGTGCAATCTTCCCTATTTTGTTTGATTATGGCTGGTTGACACGTGGAAGCGTGTGGTTTGTCAATTGGTGTCGGTAATAGAGTTTAGAAGCGGGTTGCCAATTGGGAAGTTTTCGAATCTTGTGTTAATCTCGTGATCCAACCAATGGGTTTAGTTTGTGGGCCCAGAGATACTGCAGCACTTAAATTGAAATCCACGTAATCATTTTTCGTTTTTATTTTTTTCTTGAGACTTGGTTAGGTTTTTCTATTTGAGAGTTTAGGGAAAAAAAAAAAAAAAAAGAAATAGATGTTTGTAAGATATATCAAAAAAAGTAGCAAACATATTGATCAATAATCAAATGTTGACAGGAAACTTATTTTGTGGTGAGGAAATTGCAAAAAATGTTTACTTTCATGTGATCATTAGTAAAAATGTCCAAAATTTGTTACACGTCTATTTTTGTTAAAATTTAGATCAAAATGTCCATAATGAGAATTCAAATTCCACCATAAAAACAAAATTTCTCATATAATAATTATAATTTGTATTAGCAAATAGAAATTTAACACATAATCTATATTATCTATTTGAAAAGGTACAAATATCAATTCATACATTAAATGCTACATTCTTCCTAGAAGTGGGTAAATAACCTTTAGTTTTTTTTCAACTTCGTAAAAAACCAATTCAACAATGCATTTGTTTCTGTGTCAACAGTTCCCCAAGCAATAGCATATGTGCAAGTTGGCATCCCAAGATGCAGCAACTAATAGTGTTACCTTATATTGACCCTTCGAAAGTCTTTCCATCAATACAAATGACCGATCTCATGTCATTCATTAAATGCTACATTCTTCCTAGAAGTGGGTGAATAACCTTTAGTTTTTTTTCAACTTCGTAAAAAACCAATTCCACGATGCATTTGTTTCTGCATCAACAGTTCCCCAAGCAATAGCATATGTGTGCAAGTTGGCATCACGAGATGCAGCAACTAATAGTGTTCCCTTATATTGGCCCTTCAAAAGTCTTTATATCAACACAAATGACCGGTCTCATGTAATTTCGAAAACCATGTTTACTCACCCCCGAATGTTAAAAAGAAGTGCAAAAAAAATATTACTGTTGTCGAGCTCAATGTGTGCGATGATTATGATGTTTTTCTCAATTAACACATGAGAGTATGAAGGAAATATTTGAAAACTTTCTTCAGGTAAATCGCGGAGCCATTCAAGACCCTTCTCTTTATTCCTCCAGATTTTGTTGTAGTTAATTTGTACACCGAACTCATGTTCGATATCCTCGATAATACCCGTGGAACATACTGTTGGTTTGCATCATCCAATCACCGCATTATGTGTTGCCCAATTAAGGCATTGGTTGCATGCATATGTGCATTCCACTGAACATCTAAAGAACATGCGTGCTTAGATATGTACCATCGAACTTTAAATATGTCTGAATTTTTTTATCTTCGAAACTCGTAATAGCCAATGACAGTTGGTATCCACACAACTTATAGTAACAGATCTGGCATTCGACTTTTTAACTTTGAAATGAAACTTCTCAACCAAAGCCTGTAATCGAAGCCTTGTTTGTAGTTTCTTGCTAAAGAGGGTGTGATTCTCTGCAATTTCCCATTCATCTTTCGATTCCTTTGTATTTTCAATATATAGATTTCCTTCAACTAGGCCGGCATCAGTATCGGGAATCATTTGTGGCTCTTCTAGTTCGAACACATCAACTTTTTCGTCCTATGCACTGCCTCTTTTATTAGCGATAAATGATCAACTCAGACATTCACCTCTTGCTCTCTAACAATATATGATTTTCTTATGAAATAAAAATATGTAAATTTTTTTTGTGTTAATGTCTTTTCTATTTCATCATCTTCATTTCTACCCAAAATCATTGATCATTAGACTCATTACTCAATAGATAATGAAAGGAAATTAAAGCATTAGATATTACATTGTATTAAAATAGCTTTTCATGGAAGCTACTTCTTTTTCTAGAAATTTGTGACAAATTAAAAAGAAAAAAATTTGCTTCATTTACAAAAGACAATTTGATACCAAATTTAGCTATTTTTGCAAGAGTTATCAAAATGAGACACTTTTTTCAATTAACAAGCTTGCAATTGACAATTTTTGAAAATTCCCCTTTCGTGGCCCATTTTGCCAACCACGGTCTCCTTTTACTTCATAAGAAATAGTACATTACATAGAAAATTACTATAAACTCTACTTTTTAACTTTTAATTTAAAAAATTAGGTACTAGGATTTGTTTGAGCCCATCTTTTTTTGAAAAATAAATTTTATAATTGTAATTTTTTTGGAGAATGTATGATTAAAAGGTATATAAAATGTTGAATTTACGTATAAATTTATTTCATAAAAGAATATATGAATTAAAAAGAGTTTGAAGAAAAATGATATTTTAAAGGAATTGGGCTCGTGTATACCAACACCCCAACACACCTTACCTACTATATAAATAAATTTCTCTATATGAACAAAAATCTCTTTATATAAGAAAATTTCTCTTACCTACTATATAAATAAATTTCTCTATATAAACAAAAATATCTTTATATAAGAAAATTTCTCTCTTAGTACTTACAAATGGAACTCTCTATGTAAACAAATCTCTCTCTCTCTCTCTCTCTCTCTACACATATAAAAACAAATACATACTTTCTCCATGTCTCAACCCCACCCCACTTTGGCCAACTCTAACTCCGACCATCGTCAACTTTGGCCATTGCAAAAATCATATCTGTATAAAATAGGAAGGTGAACGACGATGATCGAGTGTTGTCGAAATTGAACTATAACCTAGGCAAAAACCTTTTTTTTTTGCCGGACTCCCAAAGTGAAATGTGTCGATCGAGCTAGATTTCACTCGCCTCCTTGGAAGTGCCACGACTAATGTAGACGAAATTAGTGGTGGTGGAGGTCTTGTTCATGTTAATTTCATCTTCCATTAACAGTGGTGGAGGTCAAAGTGGTGACGATGATTGTAGCTTTGAGTTGATGACGATGTCATGACTATGGTTGCTTTTGATTTTGAAGTATTTTAGTGGTGTATTAGATGTGGAGGTGATGATGGATTTGAGGTGGCAGTGGTTGTGAATTCGAGGTGGTGTCGACAATGGTAGGGGTGGGGGTGGGAAATTAAGAGTGATTGTGAGCAGTTATTTATTATTTGTGACTAATAAAAGATTCGTAACTCGTTAGTTGTGTGATTTGTAACTTAGCCCCTGTTTGGTACACATTAAAATTATCATTATCCTGCTTCTACTTATTTTCAACCACACATTTTTTAATAAAATAATATTTTCCATCACATCATTAACTTTTCCTTCTTTTTCAACTACACATTCTCCATCAATCTACTATTTTATAATACATTCTTTAAAAATAATGTGGATCAAACACCCCCAATATGGAATTTTTGATATATAAATTGTGTGGTATGAAATTGACAATGTGTGATTTTGTGACTAGTATATGATCGTGATCATAGATTGTGTTTATTGTGACCTATGTTTGATTAAATATAGGTTATAACATCTTTTGTCAGATATCAAAAAATGTAATTACTTGCTTTTTGAAAAATTTCATTAAATTTGAAAGTGTATTTTAAATGCACGATAGTAATTTATTTTTCCTTGCAACATTGTCTTCCACCATTATAATAAAGTGTATAAAAGTTAACAAACAATTGAGACCTACACATTTAAGCAATTCTTCTTTTGCTTAAATTTCTAAAAGTTTAGGGCATGTTTCATTTGCCAGTTTTCAATTTTGAGTATTGGGTTTATTTTTAATTATATGTTTTAAGGACGCATTTTAAAATTGCTAAAAACGTGTTTAGTTTTTCATTCTGAAAAACTGTTTCTCAAAATAAAAAAAAATAAAAACAAGTTTTATTTGAAATTATATTTTGATATTTTAAGCTTACAATTTTTTATTTTTTAAGAGTGTTTATTCTTTTAGAATTTTTATTTAAGTAATTTTTTTATTTAAACACTCAAGTGGTTGTTCTCTTCGTGTTCCAGTTTTCAGTTTTGAGTTTTAAATTCATTTTGAGTTTTGTATTTTGAGTGTCCATTTTAAAAATGATGAAAACACATTCTTTTTGTCATTTTGAAAAATTGTTTTAAAAAATAAACAAATGAAGTTTTGGTTTGGTTTTAACTGAAAACAGTCAAAACAACTTTTTTGGCGTTTTCCGTTTTCTTTATAAATTTTAAACTCGTTTTTGGAAATTCGTTTCTGAAAATAAGTAAGTAAACATGTTTTCAATATTTTCAAAAATTGAAAATTGAAAATAGCCTGATAATAGCAAAATGAACATGTCCTTATTTCCCGTGTTTTGATTATTTTGGGCGTTTTCAATGAAAACATTAAAAACTTCAAAAATTAGTTTTATGTTATAAGTTTAAAATCTTGTTTTCAAAAATATTAGACTAAATAAGTTTTGAGTATTTCACAAAATTGAAAATAACTTGAAAACGGCTACCAAAAACCCTCTTATATTTTACTTTCGGAAGAATTGTAGTTGCGGTCCCAAACCTTTTATTTTATTGCAAACTTTATCCAAACGTTTAGTTTGTGCCACCCACAATTTCAAGCATTTCATTTTGTTGCAGTACAAGGACAAATGGATGGATTTGACCGTCAGTTGACTAAAAATTTGACTATAAACATATTCTGACTAATTTTAAAAGGATAAAATAGTAACTTTGAATTTCATATATAAATAAATTAAAAAAAAACCATTTTCTTCCTCCCACCCAACCCAACCCAATCCCACTCCATCACATCCCATCCCACCACACATCAAATCATATCATTAAACCATTGCAAACAACCCACATCACCACCACTGCCCAAATTCTCAACCAGGGCACCTCCCTATTCTTATCCTAATAATTTTCCAAATTTAAATTGAAATATCACTAGGTTCCTAGATATTAAAAAGTTTTTTATTGGGCCTTGTGCTTCTTTGATTAAAATATATTTATTTAGTTTTATTTTAATAATTTTCACATTTATTTACTAGTCAAATTAGCCAATAATATGACCGTTGTACTGTTATTGACAACCCATAAAAATTGCTACTGTGGACCCATAAAAATTGAAATCATGGTGGAGGCAGTTATCACATTGTGGCTATATAAACACATGTCCGTTATTTGAATATGATCATAAAAAAATTTCATTTTTCATTTAAAGTGATTCTTCATACTTGGTATTATTTTATTTTTTTATGGAGTATACTTGAGAGTTCTGAAAACATTTAAGTGATTGCTGCATAAGTGGCTTGATCGTTGTATCTTTGGAGTGATTACCCAAAAATGTCGCAACAGTTAAAGATGAACAATTTCACTTTAGGATATCATGTTGTCACAAGCTCGATCAGTTGATAAGTTTTTCTTTCTGCACATTTATTATTTTGAAAAGTTATTGAAACTAATTATTTCCTAACAACTAAAGTGAAATTATTATAATTAGTTGTTATGTCTGCAACGGATACATATGTTCCTAAACATTTTGAAAAATCTAAATTGTTTGATGGAAAGAATATTCAAGAGATGGCAAATGAAATAGCATCTTTCCATCAAACAATTTAGATTT
>CAIGRP010026561.1:0-10147 GCA_903798385.1 Fraxinus cuspidata | reverse complement strand
AATGACAATTTAACATAAATTAGGCAGAATTTAATTCAAAAGACAACAAAATATCAAGATTTTGAGTCACGAATAAGTATAAAAACTACACTTATCACTTTTCAAATGAATACTCCAATTCCAAGATGTCTCATTGTACATACAATTTGCTGGACTATTCCTCAATTAATTTTTTTAGACTATATATAAAAAATTCACTTACAATTTTAAGACAGTATCATAATCACTTTTTACGTTTACAAAATCACACTAACATCTCGTACTTCTATTTTTGATTATCACTCACCCTTGAGCACGTTTTGAATCATATTTTAATCTAAAATGATTTTGATATACCTAAATTACCTTTGTCAAGTAAATGCATATGAAGTTTTCTAAACAATTAGTTACAATTTGATTTGTTTCCAGTTAATAATACTTTTAAAGATTTTGTACCTACATATTTCTAAATATGCATGCTAGTGCAAATTTCAACGTAGAATATTTTAACTAAATGAAAAAAAGGAAGCTGCCTCGTGCACGGAAACTGAAAATGGAAGAAATTACAAAGAGATGTGGAAACCAATCGGAAGAAATTTATACAGTCAAGGCTGCCGAAGAAGTTGGAAAAAGAAAGACAGTTGTTCAAGACCTTAATTTAGCCAAAAGAGAATATATAATAGATTTTCTTAACTTGGACCATTCTAGATGGAAATAGATTGATTTCGAATTGTTGTTCGATAATGAAAATTAATTTTAAATCTTGAATTAAAAGAATCACGCTTTATATGAATTTTTTTGAATGTTTTTGTGATTTAATGCATCATTGTTTCACATCTTTCAAAAACATATTTGAAGATCGCATGTAAAGTTATATTTAATTCTACGTGTAAAAATTGTTAAACAAATTAAGAATATTGATCTTCATATACAAATATGTATCGTCGACTAATGATAAATATAAGGAGATTCAAAATCATGGTGTTTGTTTAATTAATTGAGTTTCATAACATTTCAAATTTGATAGATTAGATTAGATTACTCATAGTAGCTTTAGGTTCATTTGTTAATATAAACCATAAATCTCATATAATCTTGTTATTCTATTAAATACTTAGTCTTCTCGAAATAATATCTTACTCATTATTTATTACTTAGCTCCCATATCATACATTTGTAGGATTTTAACGACTAAATATTATTACTAAGTATTATTAACAATTTTTTACAACTGGGAATTGATTTTCAGTTGACTTTTTTTTTTAAAATTTTTTTTGGCAATAGAAATAAATTTTATCCCCAATTGTAAAAAATTCGATTCATTTAATGGACAATTTCATATATAATAACGTCAAACAAATATCAAAAAATCCAAAATTTCAATAACTTCCACGATGAAAATTATACTAATTAAACACAATTAATTGACAATTTTCAGGAAAACAATTCTATGTAACTCAATTCCCTGAAATACATCTTCTTTCCACCCTATATGAAATTTTGTAAACAATTAGTTACAATTTGATTTGTTTCCTTTGATAATAAGTTAATAAGAAGGCTTAGTGGTTTCCATGGAAGATGCAATTGCATCTTCTACCAAAAGGAGTGTTTGATTGGGCCACATTTATTGGCAATTCATTTTTTTGAACATGGCTCACATGGTGCAAATTCATTGATTTTGAGGAAAATCAATTCTCACCGGTTGAACTTTTTTAATTTTTTTTTTTTTTTACAATGGAAACAAATTTTATCCCAAATTGTAAAAAAATTATATCCCTTTAATGGACAATTTTCATGTAAAACAAAGTCAAACAAATATCAAAATTTCCAAAATTTCAATTTTTTAAAGTGAAAAATTATACTAATCAAACACAATTAATTGACGATTCTCAGAAAAACAATTCTAGACAATTCAATTTCCTAGAATTCATTTTCTTTCCACCCAAATTTCACTCTTACAATCAAACGGACCTTAAAGATGTTGTACATACATAATTCTAAATATGCACACCAGTGAAAACTTCAACTTAAAAAAAAAAAAGAAGATAAATAGAAAAGGAAGCAGCCTCGTGCACGGGAAGAAATACAAAAGAGACGTGGAAACCAATTTAAAGGAATTTATTCAGTCAAGGCACGGAAACTGCAAATGGAAGAAAATACAAAAGAGATGTGGACATCAATTGGATGAAATTTATACAGTCAAGGCTGCGGAGATTGACTTCGAATTGTTGTTCGATAATGAAAATTAATGTTAAATCTTGAAGCAAAAAAATCACGCTTTATATGAATTCTTTTGAATATTTTGATTTAATGCTTCGTTGTTTCACATCTTTCAAAAACATACGACGATCTCGTATAAAGATAGATTTAATTCTACAATATAAAAATTATTAAACAAATTAAGAACATTGATCATCATATACAAATATGTATCGTGGACTAATGATAAATATAAGGAGATTCAAAATCTCGGCGTTTGTTTAATTAATATAACATTTCAAATTTGATAGATTAGATTAGATTAGATTACTCATAGTAGCTTTAGGTTAATTTGTTAATATAAACCATAAATCACATCTAATCTTTTTATTCGATTAAATACTTAGTCATCACAAAATAATATCTTACTCATTATTTATTACTTAGCTCCCACATCGTACATTTGTAGGACTTTAACGACTAGTGACGAAGCGAAGAAGAATATATATTAGGCTTTCTTAACTTGGACTTGATTGTTAAATCTTTTAGACGACCCCACATTGATTTAAAATTATTGTTCCATATTGAAAATTAGCCAAAGTTAGATACGTGCAACATCAATTAAATATTCTTCGTTTGACTATGCTGCAACCCCACCCCACCCCACACACACAGCCGGCCCAGAACAAGCCTGCTACGCATGTCTTGTCTATATAATCTCATATCGGCTACAATAGAACTACAAGCAAAAAAATTAAATTAAAGTAAAATCACAATTCAATGGCCATCAACTCTTGCAATCAGACTGAGCTTAGGCGCTCGGGAAACTACAAGCCTCCCATCTGGGAATTCGATTTTGTGCAGTCATTAAGTAATGAATACCTGGTAATTATCATCAGCACTAGCTTGCGTTTTTTTTTATTAATAGCTTTACGTGTTCTGTGTGGAAAGTTTACTCTTTTATGTTTTGTAAGGGCCGACTAAGAGTTGATATGCATAATGTAGGGAGAGAGATACGTAAGGCTGGTTTCTGAGCTGAAGATGCAAGTGAAGATGATGCTTGATGAAGCAATGGAGTCACTTGTATATGCATAATGTAGGGAGAGAGATACGTAAGGCTGGTTTCTGACCTGAAGATGCAAGTTAACATGATGCTTGATCAAGCAATGGAGTCACTTGATCAGTTGGAATTAATTGATAACTTACAGAGGCTGGGATTATCTTACCATTTTGAGCATGAAATTAAGCATATCTTGACAAAATATAGAGAAAATCACGAGCCAAGGAATAAGAATTTGTGTGCTACTGCTTTGGAATTTAGACTTTTAAGACAACATGGCTTTAATGTCTCTCAAGGTGGGGGAAAAAACACTTCTTTTATTTGTCTTTCTTTCTTTTCTGCACTTATACATTCGAAAACTTGGCAGATTGCAGAGATATTTGATTGTTTCAAGAGTGAAAAGGGTGATTTCAAGCCAAGCCTAAGTGAGGATTCAAAGGGATTGGTACAACTGTACGAAGCTTCCTTCCTGTCAACAGAAGGCGAAACTACCCTGGAAGTGGCCAGAGAATTCACTATCAAACATCTTCAGGATCAAATTGTTGATCAAGATTTTGCTCTATTGGTGCAACATGCCTTGGAGCTCCCGCTGCACAGAACCATACCTCGGGCGGAGGCAAGGTGGTTCATAAACGTATATGGCAAGAATTCTGACATGAATCCTATTCTGCTTGAGTTTGCTAAACTGGATTTCAACCTCGTTCAAGCAACATACCAGCAGGAGCTAAAACAAGTCTCCAGGTATCTATCATGTGCTAAATATTACGGTATTTTAAGTCGGGCTAAATGTTTGTGACGAGGGACGCTTGTAAACAAGAACCAGAATTCTTTGTTTATTCAATAATTAAGTGTAATTATTACAATGTATAGACTTTCTTTACATAGATTTTAAACGAATCTGATTTAAGTGGGATAAAAAGGAAGTAAAAACCTAATCTAAGCCAAGCTGGAAAGTTACAATAAACAGAAATAAACTCACCTAAACTCGGCTAGTCTTCAATTTCATATCGTTACAGATCTTCATCAGTATGATAATTAAAGTTTGAACTCCCCAATTTAGTCGTCACAATCCTTTTTTTATCTGTTTTTCGATGTAGGTGGTGGAAGAGAACATGCCTTGTCGAAAAGTTGCCATTTGCTAGGGATAGGCTGGTGGAATGTTTCTTTTGCACTATTGGAGGGTTATTCGAACCTCAACATGGACTGTGTCGAACAATCTTGACGAAGGTCATGTGTCTTTTAACTATCATAGATGATATATACGATGTGTATGGTACGCTGGAAGAATTGGAACTATTTACGTGTGCGCTTGAAAGGTTAGTATTGTCTTCATTTCCATATTAAACACAAAAATAACCATGCACCTATGCTGCTCGTGTAATATTTTCATAAGAATCAGAATTACATCTCTTTTACAGTTCTTATGAGTTTTACTCCACCTTATGCGAAGAGGGAAGTAGAAAATTCCTTTTGCCAAGGACACGAACAAGAGTTTGTCACTGCAAAATCTGATTGTTTGTGTGATACATTGATTTTTGGGTAAAGATTTCTGGCAATTATCGAACTTATGTTCGAATTAAAATCAGGATTAAGTTGCTTTATGTTGTTATCTCAATCAAATCGCTCCATTCAAGAGATACCCTGGTTATGTCATTACTCAGTACCACATTACTTCACATTTGTTGAACCAAAAGGTCTGGACGAAAAAATTTGTGATTACTATTTCATAAAGTTTCAATCTTTTCTGTTCTTTGTTATTACTGTGTTTCCATTCGTAACTATTTCTTGTCGATTTTCAGATGGGATGTCAATACAATTGAGCAACTTCCGGATTACATGCAAATTTGTTATCCAGCAGTCATCAACTTCGTCAATGAAATAGCTTATGATGTTCTCAAGGGAAAAGGGCTTGTAATTATTCCGTACTTAAGAAAAGTGGTATAACTTCACTCTAAAAAGTTGAAAATACTTGCCCCTTTTATTCTTTAGTCACTTGTACATTTCAGAAATCTTTCAAATGTAAGCATCATATATGTATGCTTACATATAGTTGTAAACACAATCAAATGCGGAAGTTTGGACTATCGAATTGCCTCCGGCCATTGACAACATAACACCTTTTCGAAACCAAAATCGTAGCCGCTATTCCACGAGTTTGAGAGCTTCTAATGCCTCGTTCCAGCTTTTGAAGGATGGTGGAGTATAAACGAGTAGACGGAATGGCATTAGGAACCAAACATTGTTTCTTTTGCTGACCGGTCCATCCCCGAGTCTTCTCCGGAATTGTAAGAATCATGGACTAATCTCAGCAACTTCCAAATTGGCCAAACTATTATTGGAAGTGCGAATCTTTGATTAATGGAATAATTAGAGCACATACGGTTTTCCTTAATTAGAATGGAATTTCTACATGAAATGCATTCGTACGATATAATACCATCAAACTGTGTATTTCATATTCTAAAGTCACTCCTATTTATTTCTGAGATCTGATTATAATTTTTTTTCTGAAATATGAGTTGATTTTACAATTCTAACAACTTTTAGTATTGTCACAGTGGACAGATATATGCAAAGCATACTTACAAGAGGCAAAGTGGTACTTCAATGGATACACGCCAACACTAGAAGAATATATGGAAACTGCACGGATAACAATATCATCTCATGTGATAATGTCTCATGCTTTTTTTTCTGTCACCGATCCTATAGAGAAAGAGGCAGTTGAGTACTTACAGAAATACCCCGGGGTAATTCACTGGTTGGCAACAATTTTACGGCTTTCGGATGATTTAGCTACATCATCGGTGCGTACATCCGTATCTATCAGAATTTAAATCTCATTTCATTTGTAAATTATGTTCGTTGTTTGTTCACGAAGTTACAACTACAATATTTTATCAATTTCCCTTGGTACTTTAAATTTTTGGTTTCTTGAGAATGGGAATTTCAATTAGAATAATGCTATTTACAGTGAATACCGGTAATCGTCCTACAAAGGCTGTTATAGGGCGACTATCGATAGTTTTCACTATTAATAGCATTACTCTTTCAATTAGGTGGTGCAATTCGAAAGTCACCCTTCCGACTATCAAATCCTCGTCTATTTTTCTTCATTCAGGATGAGCTGGAAAGGGGCGATGTTTCTACATCAATACAATGTTACATGAATGAAACTGGTGCTTCTGAAGACGAGGCACGCAAACACATAAGTTTCTTGATCTGTGAGACGTGGAAAAAATTGAACAAAGATCGAAATGTTGATTCTCCGTTTTCACAGACATTTGTGGGAATTGCAGTTAACTTTGCTAGAATGGCACAATACTTGTACGAGCATGGAGATGGGATTGGCAAACAGAATCCTGAAATCAAGAATAGGATGTTAAAATTACTATTTGAACCTATTCCCCTCGAGCAATAAATCACGTGTGATGAAATAACTATAAATATTCAATAATAATGACCAAAAGAATCACCGATGGTTATATTGGGATATGTGCCAAAATGTATGTTATTTGAATATTTTTATATATGTATTTAATAGTTGAGCAAATAATAAAATGTACCTTGATCACGAATATTATTATAAATTGAGTATATAAAATTAATGTACATCTAAATTATGAATGTTGATTATTAGTTCGAGTTCTTTGAGGTAACAAAGCGGTCAAAAAGATTCACTTATAATTATTTTAATTGGATTTTTCTAACAAACAATTTAATCCGAGTTCAGTAATTAAACAATAAAATTATTAAACTCATAATGCGATGAGATCACAATAAATTACAAAAGTGAGAAATAGAACTTATGATATTATATGATTATTAAAAGTGACTAAGCGGTGAAAAGAATCACTTATAATTATTTTAATAGGTGAATTGTTAACTACATGTCAAGCTTCAATAATTTTAATTAATTCAAGAGTGTTGTTTCGACCATTAGTGGATATAGACAGTCAAGAGTTGACCGGTACAAGAATTAAATAATTGAAGCTTAATCAATTTTGTCCAATCAGATCCCATCGATGGCTTCTAAATAATAACTGATGTTAAATATGGGATTTATAATTTAACGAGGACTACGCGATTAAATATCTAAAATTAATATGGACATATTACTAGATAGTGCAATTATCAAAATTATTGCACAAAATCTGAACATCCATATTTTTTAGATACGCTTAAGATGTTTTAAAGAATAGAAGTGGAGTAATAAAAAGAAAGCTGTAGAAAACAAAAAGGAGCATTTCCTTTTCTATTTCAATTTATTTTTATTATATATGTTCTGTATATACAATGTGATCTCTTCGCGTTACGAAGATTGAATCATTATTCATTCATTAGTATCACACTAGAAAATAAAAAATAAAAAAAATAGGTGTAGTATTTTTGAAGTCGTTGAAGAACGTCGAAGAAGACTTCGATATACGCAATATGATTTCTTCACATTATGATGATCGAGTTATTATTCATTCATAAGTGTCACACTAGAAAATAAAGAGAGAGAAAAGGTGTAGTATTCTTGATGTTCTTGAAGAACAACAAAGAAGACTTTGAGGTAGGAGGCTCCGTCGATTGAAAGACGTTTAAATTACGCAAAAAGAGTAATGTACTAAACATCTGTAAATATATATTAAAGATTTTGATTACTACCTATCAACAATTGATCCAATTTTTTATTCATTAGTATTCCTTATTAATATATTGTTTTTATCTTCAAAAATCTTTTTTCCTGAAAGCAAAAATAAATTTTGGGTAAAAAAAGGGTTCCCGTCGAAGCTGCACGCAACATTGCTCGTTGCAAAGGGTAGCAGCGTGTTGTACCATACCTTGCAGTGTCGGCATACGCTGCTGCAGGACGTAAAGATGTCTATAGCCGCTGCAACTGCCACGGCACAACTACTATGGGTAGTAGCGCTTCACGTTGCTGCACGCTGCGGGATGTCGCTGCCAGAGTGTGGCGGCTCCCGCCGTAGGTAAAGGCGTGCTCGCCAAGGAAGGAGAAAGTGGTTTAGGGTTAGGGTTTTAGAATGGATTTTGGGGACGGGGGCTTCTCCTGAAATTTCGAGGACTCTCCTGCAATTTATTCTTGTCGTTTTATGGTACTGCGAGCTCTTAATTCATTTAGGACCTGGGAGTTTGTTATTATTGTTACTATTATGGGCCTATGCGTCCAATTTCATTCAGGTATGTGTGCCACTAGTATACGATACATGTTGTGGTTGGACTAATTGAATATACAAGAAGAGCAGGAAACCATGAAGATGGTGCATTGATACTAATTCCAGCAATACCCTAGGAATTGACCAACTAGTCTTTCTTTTGGCCGGGGAAGATTAGATAAAAATTAGTCTATAACATAATTATTCACACTAATATCTGTATATTTATTTGCATGTTTGATGCATAATGAAATATATATATAGACTTCTTAATAAAATATTAAGTCAGAATTATTATTTGCCTTCTATTATTATATTGAAAAATGAGAGTTCTAAATCGATCTCAACTTGTTGAGTACACTCAAGGCTGGTCCATTAAAAATATATTTAATACTATGAAATATTTGATATTTCTGAATGATGGGTTCGACTTAACTAAAATTTATCTTTTGTTGAGTACACTCAAAAAATTAAATTCTAGAAGCATGCTAAGCTAACACATAAGATGTGTAAAGACAAAGAGATGTCAGTTTAATGATTTGGAAGTTGTATGGAGATACAATTGATAATAGAATTTGCCCAAATGTTTTATTAAGACTTTTTGAGTGCATTCAAGGTCTTAATATAGTAAGTAGAATCTCAGCCTACTGGGAATCAAGTATGGATTTTATTAATTTATATGTAAGGGTCAAAAATTTATTTTGAACAGTGTGAGCATATTTAATTTAATTAAAGTCCATATTAAATTAATGCAATGCATTTTAATATATATTAATTCTTTACTTTTCGTCATTTACAGTTTTGAATCATGAGTAACCATATGAATTTGATAGGCATATTGCATGCCAACAAACTAATCGGGTCGAATTTTCTCGATTGGCACGCAATTTGAAAGTTGTTCTCAAGCATGAAAAAATTGGTTATTTTCTGGAGGAGCCATTTCTTGAGGTATTTACTGAGGCGTCGACTCAGAAAGAGGTGGCTGCTTATAATATACACAGCGATGATGATAATACTGCAGCATGTGTGATGCTTCCAACTATGTCACCTGAGTTGCAAAAACAACATGAGGTTATGGGTGCTTATACTATGATTTTTCATCTCAAGGAGTTGTATAATGAACAATCACGTGTGGAAAGATAAGAGACTTCCAAGCAACTATAACGATGTAAAATGGTAGAAGGATCTTCAGTCGATGCTCATGTGTTGAAGATGATTAGCTTTATTGAGAAGTTGGCTCAATTGGTTTCAATAATGGACCATGAACTAAGTGTTGAATTGGTTTTGCAATCTCTACCAGAGAGTTATTCACAGTTCAACATGAAGTTTACCATAAATAAGCTTGAGTGCACAATCCCTGAGTGAAAAATTATACTAATCAAACACAATTAATTGACGATTCTCAGGAAAACAATTCTAGACAATTCAATTTCCTAGAATTCATTTTCTTTCCACCCAAATTCCACTCTTACAATCAAACGGACCCTTAAAGATGTTGTACATACATAATTCTAAATATGCACGCTAGTGAAAACTTCAACTTAGAAAAAAAAAAAGAAGAAGTTAAATAGAAGAGGAAGCAGCCTCGTGCACGGAAACTGCAAATGGAAGAAATACAAAAGAGACGTGGAAACCAATTGGAAGGAATTTATACAGTCAAGAAAATACAAAAGAGATGTGGACATCAATTGGACGAAATTTAAACAGTCAAGGCGGCGGAGGTTGACTTCGAATTGTTGTTCGATAA
>CAIGRP010026550.1:0-18889 GCA_903798385.1 Fraxinus cuspidata | reverse complement strand
TGGCCTTCAAACCTGACTCAAGTTTAATCTATTGAATATTATCCTTAGTGAATTTGATCCATAAGCATTGTCAATATAACCTTTTTTTCATTACATTAAAATTTGCACATTTTAAAGTTGCAACTTTACTCGTTTCTCGAGTTTTCATTAAGCTTACATCTAAAAGTTATTATTCACTAAGCATGTGAATATTTAGTTGGATCATTACAATACGAAACGAGTGTATAGTGGTTGAATAGGCTTTATGTTTATGTTACACCCTATTTTATACTAGTCAAAAGTTAAGATTTTATTTCAAAGTCAAATGTTCGACTAGTCAAAGTCAATGTCAAATAGGGACTTATATGGAATAAATTATTTTCTTGGGGTTTATTTTACAATTGACAATAATTGAGGGTTTAAGGTGGATAAAATTTAAAGTTGAGGGTGTACTTACCTATCATTGGAAGTTATATGACCAAATGTTGTATTATATGAAGGTTGGAGGACTTCCTTCGCAAAAATTGAGTTAGTGCTCCGCTAACTTGGCAATTGAACCCATTTTTCATTTTCATATACAAGCAGAGGCTGAAACGGGAGTAGATAAGACCAAAAAGGAAAGGAAAAAGGGAGAAAAAGGAGAAGAAAAAGAAAAAAATGGGAAAAATGGAAGAAGAAGGAGTACATGTTGATTCCTCAATCTTGGGTTTCATTTATCTATTTCTTCAAGAGAGAAAGGAATAATTTATGTTGAATTTTCTAGGGTTCTAATTGGTTTAATTTTCAGAATGAAGGAAATAGTATGATTTCAAGCTGATCTTTTGGATTTGTATAAAAAATTTGCATCATGGTAAGCTATACCTAATTATCTTCTCCTATGAATATCCAAGCATATGCACGAAATTTCATGTGGTTGTCTCTCATTGTGCCTCATTGTTATAACATATTTATATCATCTTTTGAGAGATCCAAGAACACAATTCATTGGTGGAATCATTCATATCATTCTTGAGATCCGACAACCAAGTTTTAGGAAAACATCAAGGTTAGTGAATCCAAAAGTGGGAAGTTGGTGGGTACATCAGATCTTGGAGATTACAGGAATTACAACAATGGGAACTAGTGGAATTTTTCTAGGCTGGAAACAGACTATAATCCATAATGTCCATAGTGGAGGTAACAAGCTTGGTCCAGGAGTTTTTCCCACATTGGGTTTCTTCATCAACAGTTTTTGGTGTTCTTTATTGCTTTCCATAATACAAATTGCGGTATTCAAACATATGGAAATTGGACGTGTATGCTTAATCATTTAGAAACTATCAAAAAGTAACTTGTTGCTTTTAGTAGAATAATTTCGCACGTAAGGTCAAACTTAGTTAGTAAACTACGTTATTTCAATTTGTATCAAAGCGTAAATTCGAATCTTGACCTTAGATTTCTAGATGAGTAATTCATTATCCGTCCCGCCATATTTTGATGGCAAGAGCTTTCTTAAAATCTATGGATTAGCAAATTTGGTTAAGTGTGATTAATGGTTGGATTACCCCAAGTTCTACGTTTAATAATGATGTTATCCCCACTCCCATTGCTAATTGATCTAGATCAAACTTATATGAGTGTAACTGGAATAGTAAAGCCTTATATGTCCTATTTATGGCAGAGTTCCCTGAAGAATTTAGGAGAGTATCTATGTGTGAGGTTGCTAAAGAAGTTTGAGATATTATACAGACCACATGTGAGGGAACTCAAGCAGTTAAAAACTCAAAGTTGCAGATGTTGACCACTAGGTTTGAAGAGATTATGATGAAAGAGGATGGGACATTTGATGAGAAAATATCTGAGTCACAAATTGTTAGAAAGATCCTTAGATCCTTACCTAAGCGATTTAGGCCTAAAATCACTGGTATTGATGAGAGTAAGGATATAGACTCTATTAAGGTGGAAAAGTTGGTTGGATCTCTACAAACTTATGAGCTGACATTAGCTAAACTCACAAAGGATAAGTTATTGGCCTTAAAAACTATAAAGAATAGTCACAAAGAGTCCTCGGATTCAGATTCTCCTAATGAAGAGGAATTCGCATACTTTGCTAAAATGTTTCAAAAAATGTTAAGAAATAAACAAAAACCTCAAGAAAAGTATAGAAGTGGTCCTAGTAAGTCTAAGAAGAGTTCTAAAACTGTGAGATATCATAATTGTCGAGGTTTTGGCCACATTAGGAGTGAATGCCCTAGTGGTAGGAGAAATCTGGATAAGGCTATGAATGCTACTCTCACTGATGACGAGTCTAGCTTGGAAATCAGAGTGAGAAATCTACTTGTGAGGAATGTGAGAAATATATTGCCTTTACTGTTAGAATTGGGAATGAATCTGATAAGGGGAGTGAGAAGGCTGAGAGTATAAGTAGCAGTGAGAATTCAGAAGAAGATTCTAATAGTGAGGGAGATATTCATGAGACTTATGATAGAATCTATGAGGAGAGTATTAAGATTATAACTAAATATAAAGCCTTAAGTACGAGAGTCACGGAACTTGGGTCAGAGAAAGAAAAACTCTTAGCGTACATTTAGGAATTTACCTCTACCCTGAGTGAGTTGAAATCCATGAATTAATCCTTAGATACTCAGGTTAAGAATCTCACAAGTTGAGAATACCTCTAGGAGAGCTAATGAGCTGATAATTGAAAAGGAAACCTCAGAAATCCATGTTAAAATTCTTAAAAGCGACCTAGAGCATTCCAAGTCTCAACTTCTTGCCTTTTCTAGTGGTTCTATAAAGTTAGATAATATTCTAGGAATGAGCAAGCATGCTGGTAATAAGGGAGGTCCAGGATATAATAAAAATGATCATAATGTTGCTAGTACATCCAAGACCACATTTATCCCTAGTACTGACCAGCTTAAGCATGTACCTAATCCTGAACCTAAGAATAAGGGATATGTAGGACAGAGGCCTCCTAAACAGCATAAGACCCGTCACCTAGGAATTGATGTCAACGATCTCATAAATTTGGTTCTAGTTTTATCTCTACATGTTTTCATTGCGGTGAGTAGGACACATAACGCCTAGGTGTCGTCATTTCCTGAACAGAAATAGAAACTGAAACTTAAATAGAAATAAGAATCAGGAGTTTGTTTGTTCGATTGACTTCTTACTAATCAAGTGAGTCAATTAACCAAGTTAATGATATAGATGACTGGGAATATTCCTATGACTAGGCAAGTTTGGATGAAGAAAAGTGATTTAAAAATTTTTGAAATAGATCATGATACGCTTAAAAATAAGAGCATGTGTATACCTAACTAATTAGGTATTTTTGGTGCATGATCGTGCTTTATCATTGTTTGACATTGATTTATGCATGCATCATATTTGTTTATTTATTTTCTAGGTAGAAAACCCATGCATATATATATATATATATATATGTATTGTATTTGACATCTTTTTTGTACTTCGTGCATTCACGTTTTAAAATAAAAACAAAAAAATTGAAAATTGAAAAATAAAAAATGCGGGAAATTGTTTTTACAACATAATATATAATATACTTGATTTTGTTTGTTGTGATCAAGTATGGGTTTAATCAATGAGATGTAATATAGTTTTCATTACTGACTTAGGTTATTTATGGAGTACTTAGTATATATGTCTTCATGTACCATCTGCACTGCACACACTATGATATTGTTAGTGGGACCATGTCGCATATATGAGATTTAGGATGGCAATCACATGTTAGTAAGATGATTTTGAACATAAATCGACATTTTTTATTAGACCTAATCTCAAGTTTATCCCCTGTAATACATTGCTCAATATCTTATGTTATTCTTCAGAGCCTATTTGACTCGAGTGATTAAGTTTGCGGCGTTTCTCATGACCTAGTGCCTATGGTCGACTGACTTAGGTTAACCGGCTTAAAGCTTGCTACATGTGTCTTTTTAGTCGCTTAATGGAGAAGAGTCTACACTTAAGATGTGAAAAAATAATGAGGTTAAAATATTGAAAGATATGAAAATTAAATATAATCAAAATCAGGGAGAGAAAAGAAGTTATCCATACAAAATGAGATTTTCTTTATAGGTCCTAATGTACTTTCGATGGTTTGACTTTTATAAGTAAAGGAATATATTTATTGGCAGTGATGTTTAGCATGTCATTTTTCACAAAATTAAGGTTTGGAGTCCTACTTACAAAGGATTAGTGACATTTTATACATAGGTCACTTATAAAATTTACTCCATGTTAACTTGAACTGAGTATGTGGAAAGGTTTAATGTACATCTATTATACTTATACATGTTAACGACTGTATTTTTGAGTGATTATATGTTAATGTTAAAAGTTTTTTTTATCATTTCATCATTTGTGACAAAAATGTGGAGAGAGAGATTTTGATTTAGGGGGAGATTAATTGATTTCATTTCATTGTATTCCATATCATAATACTTGGCTGGTTGAGTTTTTGATATTTTTGTGATACTAATGTTTTTGTTGGTGTTTGGATTAACATTAGTATTAAGTCTCAATCTAGCTAGTGTTGGTATCATGTGTTTAATGATTTTATTATTTTCTGTATCACGTGTTTTTACACTGGATATTTGAGTTCTGGATTTCAGGGATCAGGTTTAACAAGAAATACAAGAAACGTACAGTTTGATGAAGCTTGGGTAATTTAGATTTTTTTTTAGTTCCTTGACTTTTTGTGTAGTTTTGTTGCAGAATGCCAAATAGAGAGTTTGTTAGGTTTTTAGTGTTGGCAATTCTGTGGACAAAATGATAATTTGTAATGTATTGTAAAAGTCAAAGACCTAGGGTTCAATTTGTATAAATTAGGTTATAAGGTCTAGCGTTCGAACACGAAAGAGGAGAATCACGGCGCTGCATTTTCGCAAGCCTATCGCCTGGACACTGGTCGAGCGACAAAAACAGAATACATGTCGCCCGCCTGTCGCTGAGCTCTCGCTAGAGCGACAGTGCGTCGTTCCCCTGTCCCCAGCTTCTTGCTCGAGCGATAGATCAATTCGAAAAATCCTAATTTACTGTTTTAAAGTATTTTTCTGGCCCATTCAACCTAATTACCCTCTCCTATAAATATCCAAGTCTATGCACGAAATTTCGTGTGGTTGTCTCATTGTGCCTCATTGTTATAACATATTTATATCATCTTTTGAGAGATCCAAGAACACAATTCATTGGTGGAATCATTCATATCATTCTTGAGATTCGGCAACCAAGTTTTGGCAAAACATCAAAGTTCGTGAATCTAAAACACCTGACTTCCTTAACACTTTGAGGAAGGTATTCTCTCGATCGAGCATTGGCAGAGTTGAACTGCAAGCATAGGATAAGCACAAGAATTGAAGATTATTGAAATGCCACTTGGAATAGACAATTGAAGAAGATCGGGAGGCTGGAAGGAGACAGCGGATCTTGAAAGCTATAGGAAGTGGATTGGGAAGTCTAGTGGAGTTAGCTAGACAGCATCTAACTATAGAAGATCGGAAGCTGGTGGGTACAACAAATCTTGGGGATTACAGGAATTACAAAAGCGGGAACTAGTGGAGTTTACTAGGCTGGAAATGGATTGTAATCCATATTGTCTATATTGGAGGTAACTAGCTGGGTCCCGGAGTTTTTCGCACATTGGGTTTCTCCGTCAACAATTATTGATGTTCTTTATTGCTTTTCATATTAAAAACTGTGGTATTCAAATATAGGGAAATTGGACGTGTATGCTTAATCATTTAGAAACTATTAAAAATTGACTTGTTGCTTTTAATAGAATAATTACGCACTTAAGGTCAAATTTAATAAACTACGTTATTTCAAAAGTTAATTTTAAAACCATCAGAAAGTACCCAAGTGATTTTACCCTAGTTTGCACTTGTTACAATGTATGACAAGTATGGTGATTTTTCCCGCTCTACACTATTGTGAATGTGCTTCTATAGTCAATGACTATATTATAGCCTTCAGGCAGCTCTACGTGCATATGACCAGAATTTCAGAAATACAGAATTACAGAATTTCGAAATTGAATAGCTTTGCCATGTATATCGGTATTCATTGATACATGAATATTGTTATTTTTGGTACCTTTTGGAGTGATTTCAGTATTACTATAGCTTATCAAATTTCAGATTATAGAATTCAGTTATTCGGTTTGTAGAATAAAGATTTCAACTTATAGTATTGAGTAACGACAGTATTTCATAGATTTTCATGGATATCAGATTATCTTTATTCGTTATACTTCACAGTTGTTTATTTTGAACAAAAAGAAGGATTTTATAATTCTATCCTGTTTTAATTTTTAAAGTTATTACCAAACTTCTGAATTTCTTAAAGTTATAAAAGAGCAAAAGAAGTTTTACAGTAGTTATGTACAAATAGGAAAAGTATACTTATTTGCAAACTATCCACTCACTGAGTTATAAACTCATATATTTTGTCACATTTTTTCTTATCAGATAATATCCATCGAGTTGAGCCACACTTTGCCAATATTGTATGACTCATTTTGTCAATCTACATAGTTCAAATTTCTTTTGGGATACATGTATATTTTGTTAGAAAAGTTAATTTGTAATTCATATATTCATATCATGGGATCGCTGCATATTAGATATTTTGAGTACATTTGGGACTTTTGTTTGTAAAATAATAGTAAAGGTCGATTTACCAGTATTGCATTTTGAAAAGTTTCAGTTTTGAGGGGCCGTTGTACCCTGTTTTAAATTATATGTACTGGTTTGAGGAAATTGATTATTGTTCAGGTGGTTTCCACATTACAAGGGATATCCTGTCAAAATAGTCAAAACAGGTCAAAGTCGCCTTGATGGTGGGTCCGACATTTAGCTGGTATCTACCATTGGCGCACGGCCAATGTCAGATCCATTAGAGTTATTCGAGAAAGGTTGTGTCACTTTATCCCTAAAAAAAACGTACCAATGTTAATAATTCTCAGTCAGTTGTTTCACAAGTTCTAAACTATGAATTAATATTTAAGTTATAGCCTTTTGCATTTCAAATTTCGTATAGCAAATTTTCATTTTTCATGTGATTTTCTTATTTGTACAAGACTTTTAGATTGCTTGTTCATTGGCCTAACATATCAAAATAATAATATTTTCAAATGACTTTAAAAAGTTTCTTGTTACGAGGAGTCGTCAATAAAATGAGGTGGTAATTTTTAGGGGTTAATTTCATCTTTGGTTATTGAACTTTCAGGAAATCTCAATTCGGTTACTTGTGTTTAATTTGTCTCAATCACATTAATGAACTTAACTTTAATGTCTAAAAATTTACAAAATGTGATGTGCCATACATTTGCCACCCTAAATTTTAAAAATAAATCAAGCCTAAAAATTGACAGTTACTCATTTGACGGAGCATATTCAACTATATTTATTCTTAATTTCAAAGTTTTGTAGCTAGGATATAATGAGATGGATATTTACCTAATCTATGCAGAGTGAGTACTCTATTCAACAATACATCCCTTACATAACTTGGCTAACTGGCATTGGGATGTGACGGAGTGATAAACAGATCAGTAATTAGACATATTAAAGTAGGGACACTGAATTGAGATTTCATAAAAGTTGAGTGACAAAAATGAAATTAAAGCCTATATTTGATACAATATGGGATAATTTTCTCTACCATCATTGAACTTTAAATAATATCTTAATTGGTTAGAGTCCATTTTGCATGACTTTTGTTTTTTTACTTTTGCTTCATGTAGAAAAGTTTTTGAAAGGCTATCTTATTTTTTGTTTGATAACTAATTTTTAAAATAACGTCTTATTCGAAAAAGTCAAATTGGGTCAACTTCCTCTAAAAGTTATTCTAATTAGGAAAATCACTTTCATAAAATTAGCCAAATGGCTCCAAAAGTAGCTTTTGGATTTCAAAAGCTCATTTTGGCTTTTCAAGAACCATGCCAAATAGGCACTTACTAAATTTTGATTTATTCTCAATTTCAAATTTTGTTTCAAAATGAGCCTTTGAACTTTCATTTAGCTTCAAATTTCACCACTATCACCTGTTTCATCCCATATTGATGAAAATTATTTATTTGACAATCACTCCTTAATGGATCTTCCAAATAATCACTTTGTCACATGCCAACTTACCACTACGACGTCACATTATAAATGTTAAATAAAAATTAAGAATTTTAACTTTTTAATCTAATACATTGTCATAAACCTCATTTTACCAGAAGGTGTCATATAACAACTATGAGAAAAATCAACTATAGTGTAGCTGTCAACTAAAAATTTTTTGTCAGTTTGGGAGACGAAATGTTACTGAATGGTAAAATTTCAAACTAAATTAAAGTTTAGTGACCCAATTAAAATTTAATGAGCCAATTGAAGTTTCTTTTAAAATTCAAGAAAATAATCCCCATTTATTGATGTCAAGGACTAGACCAAACATTATCCCATGAGCATTCTTGTCACCAAACTACCAATTGTTGAAACACGGAAGCAAAATTATCCAGAAATTAAAAAATCTCTCTAACTCAATAAACAAGATCGTCTAGTTTTTCACCTGTATGTTATATCAAGAATTAGAGATTTGAAAATTTACTAAATTTGATGGTTAATTCTTAAATTAATTCTGAATCACGAACTTCTAACTTTTTGGATCACGAGCTTCCAACTTTTTAATTCCAAGAACTTGATGTTCCGAACTTCCAAGTCTTCTGTGGTATTCTCCAACGTTGAGAATACACTATTGGGTGCGCACCTTCTTTTAAATAAATCGAGAAACTAATTCTTGGACTAAACATATAAAAAATAAGAAAATAACTATTTTCTCTCTCTCTCTCTCTCTCTCTCTCTCTCTCTCCAAATTTAAAAACTATGAAATCATTGTATTGTTAATGTTCTAGGATTTCTATGTCCATAATTCTCTATTTATAGAGATAAAGATATTCAAATCCATGTACAATAATAATTCCAATTTCAAATAAAAGTCTTAATTATAATTCAAATAGGAGCTTTAATTAAAGTCCACGTCCAATTAATTTACATTTAATTATTTATGTAGTCCTAAAATTTCAATTATAATTACAATTAAGTTTATAACTTTCATAGTAATTACAATTAAGTACAAAACTTTATTATAATTACAATTAAGCACAAAACTTTTATTATAATTATAATTAAGTTCCACAACTACCATCTCCTCTATCTTCATCTTCATCACACCGCAACCACCAACCCCACTAAAAAAATTCACAAACCGCCCATGCCACCACGATCTCCACAAATCACACAAATCCACCACACCACAACCACAAATCCACCATACCGCAACAGCCTCCACAAGTCCACCAGATCACAATTGCGTTGCCGCCACCATCACCATCGAACTGCAACAGCAGCAACGATAACGAAGCCGCTCTACAATGTTCACATCGCCACGCTGCGACGGCGCGACGCAACACAGTAACGATCACAGGTGTCTCCGACAACAGGTGCTCCTTGACAACGACGATTACAGCTTCATTTCTCTCTCTCTCTCTCTCAATTTTTCTGATATGAGAAGGGAGACGAGAGAGTGGAGAGAGAGAGAGATTTTAGGGTTTGGATGGGTAGATNATTATTATTAATAATAAAATATTAATTCATAATAATTAAAAGAATATATGATTTTTGTATAATGAAACTTTCAACCTGATTTTTTAATATTGATTTTGAAAAGTAGGATTTTGTATAATTTTCCCTTTACAAATTATTATCGTGCCTCACAATTTCCTAACTTGTTTGCTTAAATCATGGATAATTTTTTTCCTTATTCATTTGGGCCACTAAAATACATTCATATTAGAGAATTGTGACCCGCTATTTCTATTTGTTGCTTTGGGCGTATCCACATTCAAGATCTATTGCTCCATGGCGGTAATTTGGAAGCCATGCATGCAAAGCCATCAAATTATTTATCCAATGGGGACTTTTAGAATTATTTTAGCACCAAGCAAACATTAATCTATTGCTACTAGGACCTTAATTTAGAAGATAGATAATAGCAAAATTTTGAGTTTGAGGTGGCAAAATCCTTTATTTGCCCGCTCATTATACAACAACTATACCACTTGTTTAGTAGATGAATTAAATCAACATCCATTATGACAAATTAGTAAAGATATGTGAAATTGCACCCATTTCTCGGTGACGTCATGGGTGCACTAAAAACTTCATTTATGCTAAATGAATTATATTTGCAACTGCATGCAAAGTGCTCCACTGAATGTCTAATTGCATAATTGAAGACGAGCCCCAGCTCGTGATCTTTTTATTATTAATATTGAATGTGAGCTCTAACTCTTGAATTTCTTATTATCAGAGATAGTATCTTGGAGTCCTCATTCCTTGAATAAAGGAAAATGTGGTATATCGGAGTCCTCATTCTTTGAAAAAGGAAAAGGCTAATTGCCAAATGTGTTTACCCTTACAAAAGGAGCATTTCGTGGCTTTGTGAGACGCTTATTTCTCATCTCTCACTATCGTCGAGCTTAGCTATAAAACCTCATCATTTCGAAGCTAGTTTATAGTCTCTGATAGTTCGAAAGCTATTCATAAGATGCTTATTCCCCGCCTCGCCAGATGCGTATCCCTGGCCTTGCGAGATGTTTATTCCTCGCTTTTCACTGTTGTCGAACTTAGCTATAAGATATCGTCATTCCGAGGCCAGTTTCTAAGTATCTAGTAGCTCGAAAGCTATTCACGGGATGTTTATTCCTCGCCTTGCCAAATGCTTATTCCTAGCTTGCGAGATGCTTATTCCTCACTTCTCACTATCGTCGAGCTTAGTTATAAGACCTAGTCATTCCGAGGTCAGTTTATAAGTCTCCAATAGTTCAAGAATTATTTACGGGGATGTTTATTCCCTACCTCGCTAGATGTTTATTCTTGACTTCGCGAGATGTTTGTTCCTTGCTTCTCACTATCGTCGAGTTTAGCTATAAGACCTCATCATTCCAAGGCCAGTTTATAAGTTTCTGATAGCTTGAAAGCTATTCACGGGATGTTTATTCCCTGTCTTACCAGATGTTTATCTTTAGCTTCACGAGATGTTTATTTCTTGCTTTTCACTATCTTCGAGCTTAGCTATAAGACCTCACGATTTTGAGGCTAGTTTATAAGTCTCTGATAGCTCGATAGCTATTCGCAAGATGTTTATTCCCTATCTTGCTGATGTTTATCATTGGCTTCGTGAGATGTTTATTTCTCACTTCTCACTATCATCGAGCTTAGCAATAAGATCTTGTCATTTCGAGGCCAATTTATAAGTCTCTAATAGCTCAAAAGCTATTAGCGGGATGTTTATTCCCCACCTTGCTAGATGCTTATCTATGGTTTTGCGAGATGTTTATTCCTCGCTTCTCACTATCGTCGAGCTTAGCTATAAGACCTTGTCATTCCGAAGTCAGTTTATAAGTCTCCGATAGTTCGAGAGCTATTCGCAGGATATTTATTCCCTGCCTCACCAGATGCATATTCCTAGCTTTGCAAGATGTTTAGTCCTGACTTATCACTATCATCGAGCTTAACTATAAGACATCGTCATTCCGAGTCCAGTTTATAAGTCCCTGATAGCTCAAGAGCTATTCGTTCCCGTTTATTCCCGACCTCACTAGATTTTTAACATTGGCTTTGTGAGATGTTTATTCCTCATTTCTCATTATAGTCGAGCTTAGCTATAAGACATTGTCATTTCGAGGCCAGTTTATAAGTCTCCTATAGCTCGAGACCTATTCGCTGGATGTTTATTATCCGCTTCATTGGATACTTATTCTTGGCCTTGCGAGATGTTTATTCCTCGCTTCTCACTATCATCGAGCTTAACTATAAAACCTCGTCATTTCAAAGCCAGTTTATAAGTCTCCGATAGTTTGAGAGCTATTAGCGGGATGTTTATTCCCCGCCTTGCCAGAAGCTTATTTATGGTTTCGCGAGATGTTTATTCCTCACTTTTCGCAATTGTCGATCTTAGCTATTAGACCTCATCATTCCGAGGCTAGTTTACAAGTCTCCGATAGTTTGAGAGCTATTCGCAGGATGTTTATTATGCGTCTCGTTAGATGCTTATTCCCGGCTTTGCGATATGGTTATTCTTCGCCTCTCACTATCATCTATCCTAGGCCTCAAAACCTTATTCTTCCAAAGCTAGCTTATTAGATTTCGATAGTTCGAGACATGACATACGAATATTCATTCCTCGTTCTCCGAGATGGCCCACCATACGGATATTGTATTGCAACTGCATTTATCTTCAAATAGCTTGTCGCGCCTCTACATCAAATGCACCCCAATCAAGGGTGTCTTGCTTAGTTGAACCAATATTCCCCTAAGTGTAACCACTTAGTTGAGTCGCTATTCATGACCCCTCTCCATGGATTCACCATCCATAGTGAAGAACGCCTTTGAAGAGGTGCGTGATGCCTCCCACAGAGCCACCTCTGTCAAGCATGTCCACTTCTTTAGAAGAGATGCATGACGATGTCCTTACCAGGGTCGCTCGTTGACCCTTTGAAAGTAATACTCTCCATGGACGGCCCATCTATTATGCAGAATGCCCTTGAAGAGGTGCGTGATGCCTCCCACGGGGCCACCTCTTCCAAGGATGTCCACTTCGATCAGCGAAGCGCAGATACCCCCACTGAGGTCACCTTTGATTCTATCGAAGATGATGCTCTCCATGGATACACCATCCACCATAGATGAAGCCTTGATGAGGTGCGTGATACCTCCCACGAGGTCACCTCTTCCAAAGATGTCCACTTCGTTAGGAGAGGCGTGTGACGCCCCCACTGGGGTCGCCTCATTTACCCTTTGAAAGTAATGCTCTCCAAGGATGCACCATCCACCATGGAGAACGTCCTTAAAGAGGTGCGTGATGCTTCCCAATAGACCACCTTTGTCAAGTATGTCCACTTCTTAGGAGATGCGCATGATGCCACCATTATGGTAATCTCATTTGCCCTTCGAAAGTGATGCTCTCCACAGATGCACCATCCACCGTGGAAAACGTCCTTGAAGAGGTGCATGATGCCTCCTAAGAGTCCACCTCTGTTAAGGATGTCCACTTCGTTAGGAGAGGCGTGTGACGCACCCACTGGGGTCTCTTTAATTGCCCTTCAAAAGTTATGCTCCCTATGGATACAACATTCATAGTGGAGAACGCCCTTGAAGAGGTGTGTGATGCTCCCATAGGGGTCGTCTCTGATTCCATCGAAGATGATGCCTTTCGTTGCTGAATCAAACACCATGGAGGAAGTCCTTGACATGGATGTGACACCTCTATGTAAGGATGTCAATTTAACACAGCAATTCTCATCCCGAGCATCGCCTCCACAACTTATGTCCAGAGCATCACCTCTTCTACTTACACATTCAGAGCATTGCCTCTACAACTCATGTCCAAAGCATCGCTTCTACCCAAAAGTTCATGTATTATATGAATATTCATACCCGAATTTGGGGGGACTATTGTGATACTAGTATCTTTGTATCATTACATCATCACTGCTAGCATGTTACAACACTATTTTCACTATTGCCAGTATGTACGTCACATTATTTACATTTTCAACATATTGCTTCACTATAGCACTACTATTACACTAAATTGTGCAAGCATATGACCTGTTATAATACATGATAGGCTCTCTGCATATTATATCTTGGAGAAATGTGATATGTAATTATTCACTTTATTATAATGAGTAATTTGAGGGGCAAATGGACCCCAAATTTATTTTGCATTTGTGCAGTGGACATATTATATTATATTACATGTTGGTTTAATCCATATTACAAAGAAGATGCTATCAAAATTTTTAAAAATTATATGAAGTATCTATTTTTCAAAGCTCGTAAGTTCTCGCTTATTTGGGCTCGCACACATATTTTTTGAGGTAGTTCATAAATTCTCATTTATTTGAGCAGTTTATATTCTCGAGGCAATCCGTAAGTCCTCGCCTATTTAGGACCGACGTATATATTCAAGGCATTTTGTAAGTCCTCACTTAGTGGAGCTATTCATATTTCTGAGGCAATATGTAAGACCTTGTCTACTTGACATCTTATATTTCAAAGTCCGACCCACACATAAATGTACGACTCATACTCGAGGGACTATTATTGCACTTATAAATTACGTGGCATCAACTATTCATTGGATTTGGCTTATTAAACTAAACAATTTGCATCTTGGGCTCGGCCGATTACCCACGTGGTCCATTTACATTTTCCTATATATATATGTGTGTGTGTGAGTGTGTGTGTGTGTGTGTGATTCCATTCACAATCAAGGTATGTTCTCGAACCCTATCCAAATCCCCTTTTTCTCTCTAGCACTCTATTTTTCTCTCGTCCGGCCGTTGATTTGGTCGTCATAGTGCAAACAGTTGTCGGACTTTTTTCTCAACCGGTGACCTTTGCCTCCTAACGGGGTGTTCCAATATATAGGTTGTTGGGAATTTACTTAATCATGTATAGTGGAAAATAAAACAATTTCAATTCCCACCATAGATCTGTTTAGTGCTTAGATAGAAATTGTGATAAAAATAATACATTTGATGAATTCTGCAAACTTCTTTGTTAATTCTCGAACACGTATGATCAAGATCTTCAATTCAAGTTGTCCAATTGTCCAGCTTATAACAGTAATCCATACAGAAAACAAGAATGACAACAAGGGTTTTCTTTTCTTGTGTTAACAAAAATAATGAATTTTTTCTTACATTTTTCAAACCCTAGCAGTCTATCAATATAAGTCGAAGTGGGCTTGACCCATCTCTTAAACTTAACCAGATCCAATATTTAATTAATCAAATTAATTAAATATGGTTTATGAACTAATTAATCCGATTAATTAATTCGGGCCTAATAATATGCAACTCAATTAATTGTCCAACGCTTGCTAATTAATTAATTGGTGAATCTCATTCTTCCAGATCTCTTTTGTGTGCGACCCATTATGTTCCCAATCACAATGCCTAACAATGTTAATTATTATTTTGATCTAATCAAAATTGATAAATATAAACACCCATTTAATTTATCACTAATTCACATTCATCATCTCTTGACATCTAGCAATATGTCGGGCAATACTTGTGACGAGAAATGTCACGTGGTGTGACAAAATCAAATTTGTTCGTTTATCGTGAAACTATAATCCTTTCGTCCGATCAATTACGAGATATGGTTATGTGTGAATCTCAATTATCGATCATATATTTTATCTCACTATTAAGTCAATATAAGCCGAAAATTCATTTTCGACTTATGATTTCACTAGATATGGATATGTGTCGATTTCATTTATCGATCATTTCTTTTATCCCACTGTTAAGTCGATGCAAGTCGAAGTCATTTTCGACTTATGAGTTCACATTGGCCAAGGATTTCATTATCAACTTAACTGGATAAATGTAGATCATAATTTCGTACTATCTAAGAGTGACGAATCTTCCATTGATCATTCACAACCTTCATATAATTCTTGACATACCTGAACGATGTCTATTAACGACCTTTGGTAGAGCAACATCCAATATCACGAATGTACCTCATATAAGGCATTATGATGACCTCAAGTTAAAGGACCAATTTCACTAACGAACGTTCGAGATTAACTACTGACACTCAAATAGTTATCCATGTGGAATCTCCCCAGTGGGTCTCAAATGTTCTGTTCTATAACAAAAAATACACGTGCTCATTTAAGTGTCACCACACTTTAACTTGTAAGATCAGTTACTTACTTCGCAAGTAAGAAAAGTCACACATGATATTCTATCCGTAATAACGATATCCGTATCTTGTTATTACTTCGACACAGACAATTTAAGTTTCAATCATATGTAATTTGCATTTCACAATCATAACTCCTTGCGATTAACAAATCACCAAGACTTGAATCTACGGATTCTATTATTTAATTTATTAGAATATTAATTCAATTAAATAATAGATCTCCGCATAAATATGCATTGATTATATGTATTAAAAGTGTTTATGTCCAACATTGATTGAACCTAGGGCATAATACTTACACATGTGATGTCCACGTGGAGGGGAGGTGACAAACTATTCGTTGGTGCATTTTTTGAGATCAAAATATACTATACGAATGCACAACCCAACTATACGAACCCACAACCCAACATCAATGTCAAACTGTAATAAGAGATTTTAGAAAGAGCTCTTAGTGAAAATTAGAGAGAGAAGCTCTCAACTCTAACGAGAGAAAGTCCCACTTGAATGCCTTTAATTTCTTGAGATTTTCCTGTGCTTGGTTCGATTTTTACTTCTTCATAGTGAAAATCGAATTAAGCATTCTTCATCAGTTTGGTCGGTGCTTTCATACAGTTTGGTGTACAGTTTCATCCATTCTCAAGTTCAGTGCTCATGTTTGTGGTTTTGTTTCTTTGCCAGAGTTTTTGGTCAGTTGCTCCAGTTCCAGGTGGTAACCAACAATTTGGGGGCTCTTCCTGCTTCTGGTTGGTGTTTATTGCTTTTTCTGGTGCTGGTCGGATTCTGGATGCAGTCCTGGTTTTGGGTTTGGCTGTTTTCTTCCCTGTTTCAGTTCAGATTGTAGTAGTTTCTGGGTTTGGGTCACTGAACTATGATGTTCTCCTACATGGTCATTGCACTTACAATCAGTTTCCTCCATCCATCACTAGCTACACACCTCTTTGGAAGTCGTCTCAGGTGGCAAGACGGAGTCTTACATGGAGATAGACGGCGTCTTCTTAAGGCCATGTAAGAGTCGTTGTTTATGGAACGTTTTTCATCGCCTGGAAAAGGAAAAAACACGGAGCCTAAATCAAAACTAATCCTTATTGATTCGCTCCCAAATCAAAACCCCTGGAACCCTAAATCGCGATTGAAGCAAATTGATATTCAGGAATCCACCATCCTCAACTTCGTGTTGTAATTGAACCCCTAAACCATCCATCCTGCCTAAACGCGGACGTTGAATCACAGAAGTCCCATAACCTAAACCCAGAAGACGTGAAGGAGATTACACAAGCCCAACCAATTCCACACACGATTAAGGTAATTCCTAATTGAACGACTTGAAACCATCACCTGAATTTCCGTTTACTGTTTGGAAGAAATATGCAATTCTAATTGTTCAATTAACGTAATTGTTTTGGAATTTCGTGGTTGCACATAGTCCAAGTCAATTTTTTCAATTTCATTGCTGCAGGTTGTTTGCTTCATTCATTCATTCAAACCACTTTGCCTAGCTCTACATTAATTGAACACTTTCTTTTTACCCGTTTTCTGAAAATGTTGTTAGAAAATTTACTGAACTGATTTTCATAATTTCGTCTTGTTAGTGGATGCTGAAAAATGTTATGATTGTCACGGTTTAGTTTTGTCAGATAATGCTGAAAACATAGTAATTCTTCCCCTTTTCTAAGTGTTACAGTATGGAAGAACATGGGTGTTTGTTATTGTTGTATAAAGCCCGGGCACTACTTGTCAAAATCCTCGACAAAGAGACGATGACCAAAATATGGTGAGGACTTCGAGAAATATATGGAGGTAGAGAAAAATAGGACAATTGTTCTTTTGCTATAGTAGAAATTGTGGTCATTTCAAGTGAAATTTTGAAGATGAGACCATTGGGGGAAAGGCTAAAAATGTAATTGAAGACTTGTCGTACATTTTCAAGACTATTGCTCAAATCACAGGAAAAGCAAACGTGGAGATATCCGTCAACATTACTATCCATAAGGGAAAATGAGTTATGGAGGACAATGGGAAAGGAAAGGAAATAGGTCCGTGAATTATTTCGAACATTGTGATCGGGTCAAAGACTTCTATTGGAGTTGTCGAAATCCGTGTTCATGTAATCAGCAAAAAACTTGTCGTAAATTATGTTGGTTGTACGTTGATTTCGTATTTAGTAGTTCACTTTGTTTGTAATCATGCTTATTGAGTTCATGCAGTGGATGTGTGTATAGTAGTTCCTTTCGTATTGGTTGTCCAGGTTTTTGAGGTCTTCAACTATTTCATTTCAACTTCTTGTATTTTTGAATCAAGAACAAATGGAGAGCTATGATGTTTTTTCATACATTTGACAATCTCAGATTTTTCCCCAGTTTGTTAAGCTTGTCTCTGGGTCGCATATGTTGCTCTTTGCCTACATAATGGTTGGATTCTGATGAGTAGGATTGCCCGTTGTTTCAACTCTAGCTCATGGCTGCATAATACTACCATATAGAGTCGTTTTTGTGTGCTCTTTACCCTAATCTCAAGTGGTACAAAATTTTTGTGTTGTTTAAGTAGATAGACTGCAGTCGTGATCACTTGAATGAGGTTGACTTGAAAAATCTACTAAAAAAACTTGACTCCATCTGTGATAGACTTCTAATAAATTTAAACGTTGGTACCTCTTATCAAACTCGAATCCATTTAAGCTGGTATTTCAAGGAAAACAAATGCAGAAACTAAAGCTCTATGCAAAAAATAGATGTAGAAACTAAAGCTCCTTCATCAACTTAATTCAGCTACAGACAACAAATTCCTTCTAACTTAACACCATCACAAAAGCACATCTACTGGTCCACGGTGCAAAACACAAGTTACAGAATCCATCATGAAAGGAATTTGCAGACTCCTTGAAATCTTTTTCTATCATTACACCTTAACTTCACATTATATCCAGAGCACCATATGTTCCCACTTCGTCCGACAAAATTCCAACAATAGCTCTTCAAATGATGGATATTCCAAGTCATCTACTGTTACAACCCAATTTTTTTAGTCAAAAAGTCATTTGTGGAATTGTCAAAGTCATAGTCAATCAGACTTAAATGAAGCAAATCATTTTATTGGGACATAATTTATAATTGAAGATATATGAG
>CAIGRP010026548.1:0-19205 GCA_903798385.1 Fraxinus cuspidata | reverse complement strand
ATTTGGTTGCACTTGGAAAACTTTTTAAGTTGATGGAAAATTTTATATTGATTTCGAATGCTTCCGAAATAGTTCCGAAGGTTCTCATTAAATTCAAATAACATATTTATCTCATTCTTACAGGCGTGCAATAAATGTGCAAAGTGTTATGATACAACTGAGTGGGGTTTCATAGTTTTACATCTCTTGGCTTTTTCTCCTTTGATTTTGTACACTGCTAAGAGCCATTTTTTATTGATTCAAAAATCACAACTTATCAAATCTTGTGTGCCACCCCAATTGATGTGATCCAAGTTGCGGATGCAACAAAGACGAGTCCGGGGAAGGATCCATTGATCATCGAAGGAGGACCAGTAACTCGATCGAGGGCAAAGTGGGTCAAGGAAGTGGTGGGGTTACTTGCTTAAGCTTGGGTAGACAAGACGTTGACCGGGACAAGTCAAACTTCAAGTTTCATGTTGGGCTCGAGGGCGGAAGTCCAATGAATCAAGCTGATCGAGACAAAAGAAAAGGAGGCTGAATTTCGCATAGTATAGTTTGGGGACCAGAATTTTCCTTTTTTCGTCAGTTTCTTAGTTTTGTTAAGATTCTATTTCTTTTGATATTTTGTGACATTTTAGAATTATTTTCGATTTTAATGTTTCTTAGTTTTGTTAAGATTCTATTTCTTTTGATATTTTGTGACATTTTAGAATTATTTTTAATTTTAACTAGGTTTTAGGGTTTTAGTATAAATAGTTATTTCTTTCATTGTATAATACACATTATTATTATTATTGAGAATTAATCGTAAGGTTTTAGCTTTCAAGTCACTTGATCTTCATTGAGGAATTACGAACTTATCAAGAATCAATTTTTTGTAACGTTCAAACGCCCAGGTTAGATTCATAAACCATGTAATCAAAAGGTCAACGTATTGTTGGCGATTGGTTGCTTGATTCATTAATTTTGAGTCGAGTCCAAAACCTCGATTTATTGGCTTTCTTAGGTTGATTCTAATCTCGTTGTGGGTTGCGTAGCTACCATTGCTAAGTAATTCTCATCACCAATATTGCACATAACGATCAAAAGAGTCAAGTTTCGGTTACTAATATTGATGGGAAAATGAGTATTGCTTTTTAAATGTTCTCAACATGATTAATTTTCACGCCATCCAAGATGTCATAAATTGCATCAATCCACCTTACAAAGTTAGGAATATTGGAAGATATATCATGATGCTCATACTTGAGAATATAGAAAGTTCTCAAATGTACTTTCTGATAGCACAAGAATGGCTAACTAAGTGGGGATGAATTGGTTATTAAAACTTTTTCGAATAATTAATATAAATTCAAGCAAGTAAAGACTAAATAGATAAATTCAAATAATATGCACAAATGTAAATGCCATAAGTAAGAAGGATAGATGATGCAAACGATATAATTGTGGAGATTCGATCCAAAGTAATGATTTACGTCATTTGTTACCAAGCTCTCTGGTACGAGCAAGACATTTTCACTATATTAATTGACTAATGGTGCAATCCAACCATTTACAACATTTCTGGTGACTTACAAACAAAGTGCACTAATCTATATACAATGTTGAGTTTTACAGAATCTCAACACAGCCCACAAATTTAAAAAGGAAGTTGATTTTACAATTTGAAACTTCTCTCTTAATAAATGATATAATCAAATTATATACTAAGTACCAAAAGAGAAATATGCTAACACTTTAATAAATAGCAATGAATGAAGTTCAAATGTTAGGTAAGAAAAAATTTTATGAGTAGAATAATTTTTAAAAATTAATTCAATTAAAAGTTTTTCAAAGTAAATGATTTGATAAAGATAAATCGATATAGTTTTGTTCAAGAATATCTCACATAACTACTCTTAAAAGTGATGTATTGACTGTAGAGTGAAATGGTATTTATAGCAGTCAAAACGTCAAAATTTATTACCAACTACACGACCCATCCAAACGTCTGCATGCTGAACCGGACAGCCAAATTAACCGTTGTGCGTCAGAATTAAGAACGGTTAAAAATTTGAGCGTTGAACGAACCGGACGTCCGCTTGGACATTTTTTCCTTGATTTTTCTTTCTTGATTGCTTTGAAATGTGTAGGGTTTTAAAAGACGTTCACACTTAATTTTTCAAGGTAAATGATACTTGTAAAAAGTTTAAATATGAAATTGGAATTCTTATCTTTTTGAAAATTATTTTTATTCAAGCATTTTATAAATTAATTTTTCTCATGCATGAAAATTCAAATTTTGAGCTTTTAATAATTCATTACTAATGATTAAAATATTTTACCTTTATATATAAATCTAAAGCATTTAAATCTAATATATTCAATGAATACTCGATTCGACGTGAATGCTTGATTTGTTCTTGTCTTTGATCGATTTGACGTCAATCCTCGGCTTCCATCTCGATTTTCTTTGTTCGTAAATTGTGAGTCTTTTAGTAGCCATCTGTTTGTCTCCAATTGATCAACTTGGCCACAATAGCTACGAAGACTTGAATTCAATTGTTATAAATAAAAAAAAACAATTTTTTTGTTATAATCAAAACATGAGATCAATCATAAGTCAACAATTTCCCCATTTTTTATTATGACAAACAAAAGATGAGTTTCAAAAAAAAAAATTTTAAGTACCTCAATTGAGGTTCGTACACTTGGTTAGTACATTCCCTATTTATTTTTATACATGCATTTCTCATATCTTATACAAGTCAAGCATGCATATCATCTTATATATTTTTCCCATTTTGGCATAAACAAAAAGCACGAAAGTGGGGATTCATGTACACAAGACAAACATAGATCAAAAATAAACATAGGCACAAGTAATAGTCGGGAAATAGCATTGAAAATGACACATGATATCCAAAATATAAAAACAACAGTCATAAGAAAATAAACTAGACAAAACAAGAGTGCATTCAAAAAATAAAAACATAAAGAAATATCCAAAATATAAAAATGTAACAACAAAAGCTAGGATTATGGCTCCGGAGGAGGCGATGGAGAAAAGTGGGCATAGAAGTAAGCGTAAAAGGTATTCTGTTGAGCCTGCATCGCTGCTTGTTGCACTTGAATGACATCTTGTTGGGCTTGTATGGCAGCTGTTAAACTTGCAACGTCGAAGCATTCCGCCAAGGTTGTCAACAGATGATGTTTAGAAGATTGTAGTGGACATCGATAAATGTGAAGCCACCGCCCAAAGAATGAGGAACACTAGAGCCCGGAATATCATGAGGGAGATTCGAAACTTGCGGTACATCATCAACAACATCATCATCATCGCCCTCAAATGGTAGATTCATAGGACTCGAGGTAAGGTTGTGTGTGCAAAGCACTGACCATGTTCTTTTACTATCTTCATATGCTTAAGAGTTTTGATATTGATGGTGTCAGTAGGGCTAAGTTTAACAAAAGTCTTATCGTTTAGTGAAATATCAAAATGTTTAAAAATTTTCGTAAGAAACATTCCGTAAGGTAAAACTTTAACATAACGTGTGGAATGAACAAATTTCATGAGACCTGATGCAATAGTCGAAAAATCTAATTTCTACCTGACAAGAAATGAACCGAGAATTAAAAGATCAAAATTGTTTACTTCATCTTGATGACCCTTTCGAGGAAGAATATGATGTGCAATGATATTTTGTCAAACTTTACATGGAAGAGTTAATTGGTTTGTTCTAAGTTTGTGATATTTTTCCCCGTGACCCGATGATGTGCCTCGATATGGTCATACCTTGCTAAAGTCGGATGAGTTTTATGAAGAAAAATTTAAATATCACAAATCTAAAGGTCAATAATATCACGGATGATAGCTTTAGTGATGGTAATACGAATATTTATAGGTAAATAAGAAATCTTATCCGAACGAGGAACAATAACCATTTTTTTTATAAAATTCTTTCATAAGATGTGGATAGGCATGTTTCTCTAATGTAGCAATAGACACCCAACTCATATTTTCAAAATATTCATCTATATGAAATGCGGGTGCTTCAATAGTAAAGTCGGTGAACTCAACATTTTTACCTACTAAAATTGGGAATTTTTCAAAAGGGTTGGCAGACACCTCGAGTTCCATGTCGAGTTCTTCGTCAAATAAAGGTGGAGCAGATCTTCTCACTGTACTTTTAGGTCGTTTTCCCTCTCTTTTGGACCCTGACATTGCAAGAGAACTAATGAGGTAGGGAAGAAGTGGACTATTGGATTTAGTGGAATGTGAAAAGTTGGCGGATGAAATTTTGAAAATTTGGGAGATTGATGATGTAAAAGTGATAGGTTTTGTGAAATTGATAATAGATTGATGAATTGAGTGAAGGATAGAAGAATATAGAGCAGATTTAGGGAGAGAAATGCAAGACAAATGGATGAACCGATCGTCTGATTCACAATTTAGACGTCCAGATTAACCGGACAAGGTTTCGGGACATTCTGTTTGACTTGTCTGACCCCTCTTTTTTATTAAATACAAAACATATAATGTCACATATAGAAATAGAACATATATGAACACATAGTATGAATCAACTTAGTTATGCACTTCGAATTCATCTATAATGCCTAAACTTCTACGAATATGTGAGAATCGATCAAATGCAAGAGGTTTAGTGAAGATATTGGCCAATTGATTTTTTGTGCTCACAAATTCTAACACAATGTCTCCCTTTTGTGCATGATCTCTTAGGAAGTGGGGTCTAATTTCAATGTGCTTCGTTCGAGAGTGCAAGATGGGATACTTAGACAAGCTTATGGCACTAGTGTTATCACCATAGCAGAACTCAATAAATAAATTGGGACTAAGGAAATTACATGAGGCAGGACTTGGTTGTTTTACCCCCAATATTATCAAAATGTCTCCTATTTCTATCTTTATTTTTCATTTTTTTCTTAAATGGTTAACGAAAGTGATATCATAAAATAATTGAAATCCACAAGGTAACATAGACTTCACCCCCGTACAACATTTTAAAAAATCAGAACCTAACTCCATTTGGTCAGGTCATCAATGTATACAAGAAGGTCCAGACAACTGGATTCATCGAAAACTTTTGTAATTTGGTTGATAGACTAATTAATTGAGCCACGAAAAAACATATTAAAATTTCGCGTACTATTTTATTCGATAAGGACATCAACTAATTAAAAAGGTTTATAGAAAAATATATATGGAACATCGTGTTACTGTGACCTGACGGCTGACTCCAAGTTGTTCAAGAATAGGGATGTTAAATTTCATGACCTTTTTACCTAAGACTAGTGAGTTTTACATAATAGTGTACAATGTTCGAGAATATAATGGATTTGATTGATGTCTTTAAATCAAAAAATGAACTTACCAACCTTACCTAAAATTTGGCAGAATAATGGTAAGAATATGAGAGAAAAGACAAAACAATAATAATGATGATGATGATGATGTCAAAGCAACACCAAAAGAAATATATGCAAAGTTGAGGCAAGAGTTGAACTCTTTGTCTTTAAGTCGAATTTGCCCCGCAACGACGCCCAAGATGATGACAATCCACTCCCAAGATACAACGACAAACTTCTTATGTTAGTAGCACTTCAAAACATAATAACAACAAACCGAAAATTAGTTTTTGTACTCCTATGAAAAATGGAAAAACAGCTTTTTATACATAAGTTTGACTAGAAAAAGATGAAGTTAATGTTATGCTATGATTGCATATCATTGGAATAAATAAATGGACGTCCGAAGGGTCAAATGTATAGAGGATGAAAGGTTGTGAATGAAGTGTAGCACCCCAAACTTAGCAACATTTGTTAAGCTTCGCAGCTTTTGTTGTCGCTAGCCTGTTGTCCTTGCTTCGCTTGAGCGTCAGAAATAGAGACGCTATCGTTCGCCTGTCACACCTAGGGCAACAGTCTCTAACAATAGCCTCCTCGCTCGAGCGCTAGGCGAGCGATGAAGTTGGACAAATTTTTAGCCAGTTTCATCTCTTTTATTCCAACTTTAGACAATAATTTCTCATTCACCCAGAATTAGTTTGGAGATTCCAAATATACCACGACAATCTACTCAATGAGTAGAACAAGTTAGTCTATGTATTTTCATA
The DNA here is from genome assembly GCA_903798385.1 of Fraxinus cuspidata. Lineage (NCBI taxonomy): Eukaryota > Viridiplantae > Streptophyta > Magnoliopsida > Lamiales > Oleaceae > Fraxinus > Fraxinus cuspidata. Next base: position 13,107 of record CAIGRP010026548.1, on the reverse strand, counting down.
ATTTGACTATCGAATCAAGTCCGAATCTTTGGTCGAAGTTGACACGAAAGTCACTTTTTCATGATTTTATACTTAACAAATTCCAACAATTCCCCACATGAATGGAAATTCCACAATATGCAATCCAAAAATGCATATGGTACGCAGACTCTAACAGAAGAATACACAAGACAAGTTATAGCATTAGGATAGGTGGCTTGCGAATTTAATCCTTCCTTAGTTGAATACAATTTAATTCCTAAGCTAATTGGTGAACACGATGTCTTGAACCATTCAACCGTTCATGTAAATCAAAGAAATATACCAACACAATAACTCATCTAACCATTTTGATTTTCGTGGTTGTGTTTATTTTGACCCTGAATAACTATTGGTTTCATATGTGCTTTAAAAGAATTAAAGCCTCAAATTCTCGTTGAAGCAGCTCCACTTTGCACTTATATATGTGATCTCCTATAGTATTGTATCATACATCTCGTCTTCTTTAAAGATATATGAATCATTAAAAATATATACTTATCCTTAAACACTTGTTATTGTAGCACTTTAGGTTTATAGGAATGGCAGTAAGTGTTTTACACTTATTATAATTTAGTTGTCTCATTGAACCAACATATTGTGATCTCCAATTCACAAGGTTGGGTTTTCGCTATGTTGAATCCATTCTATAGGCATTAAGCCAATTTCCCTAGAAAGATGGTATACTTGATCTCTAGTTAGTCATTTTGTTAAATGATCAACTATATTTTCCTTTGATTTAACATAATTAATTGAGATTATACCATTCGATATCAACTGTTTAATGGTATTGTGTCTCCGACGAATATGTCGAGATTTACCATTAAACATACTATTTTGTGCCATTGCAATTGTCGATTGATTATCACAATGTATATTAATCACAGGTATCGATTTTTCCAACATACCTCGAGAAAATTATGAAGTCATTTTGCTTCTTCTCCGGTTTTATCTAAAGCAATAAACTCAGATTCTATCATAGATCGAACTATACAAGTTTGCTTAGATAATTTGCAGTACATAGCTCCGTATCCGATGGTAAACACACAACCCCTTGTAGATTTGAATCCTTCATGTCGATATCCAATTTGCATCGATATATCCTTCTAACATTGTAGGATATCTTGAGTAGTGTAATCCATAATGAACCATAAAAAATGTCTTAAGTATTAAGAACTCGGGTTAATGCTTTACATTTGTCATTACTTGAATTATTTGTAAATCTATTCAACATGTTGACTACATATACTATATCAAGACGCGTGCAGTGGTAATATTCATTAACCTAACTATAACGTGTTAATAATCTAATTGAGATACGAGATTACCAATATTATTGGCTAAGTGTAAACTTAAGTCTACTGGTGTTTTGCAGGTTTATCGTCATACGCATTAAACTTTTTAAGTATTGTCTCAATATAATGTGATTGAGACAATTGCAAATCGTCAAATATTTTAGAGGTTTTGAACCCTAATATCACGTCGTTACTCCCATATCTTTCGTCAAAATATTTTTAACATTTTCTTGGTCGAGGTAATAATGTTCGAATTATTTCCCATGATTAGCATATCATCAACATATAAACATACGTTCACGTATCTGTTAGGTATGATTTTGATGTAAATACATTTATCACATTCATTAATTTTGAAACCATTTGACAACATAACTTTGTCAAATTTTTCATTTAATTGCTTCGGTGCTTACTTTAATCCATACAACAATTTTACAAGCTTACACACTTTACTCTAATTTTCCGGGCAACAAAACATTCAGGTTGTTCCATATATTCTTCTTTTTCTAATTCACCGTTTAGAAATGCAGTCTTATCATTCATTTGATGTATTTCAAGATTATGCAATGCAGCAATTGCAATCAATACACTTATAGACGTGATCCTTGTAACCGGTGAATATGTATCGAAAAAATCTAGCCATTCCTTTTGTTTATATCATTTGGCTACTAGTCTAGTCTTATACTTGTCTATTGATCTATCCGACTTCTATTTCTTTTTGAAAATCCACTTGTAGCCTAAAGCTTTGTTTCTCGGGGAAAGTTCAACTAATTCTCAAGAATGGTTATTCATGATGGATTCATTATTAACTGCTTCTTTCTAAAAGGAGATTCGGGAGTGGACATTGCTTCATTAAACGTTATGGGATCATTTCATAGTAGATATGTTAGAAAATCTAGACCAAAGATCTTATTAATCATTTGCCTTCTACTGCGCCTTGGTTCTTCATATACTTGATGATTACTATCTTGATAGTTTCCAATGACGGTATCGTAACTTCGTTTGTGTGAGCTTATTTATTTCTCTTTATATAAGGAGAGATATTTTTAAATTATACAGTATTCCTTGATTCAATTATGGTATATATATGTACATCAAGTATTTCGGATTTATGAACCAAAAATCGATATGCACTACTATTACTTGTATATCCGATAAAGACAATTAATTGTCATAGGTCCAATCTTTACTTGTTTAGGTTTAGGTATTTGTATCTTCTCCAAGCACTCCCACACTTTAAGATATTTGTAGGAAGATTTTCAACATTTCCATAACTCATAAGGTAATTCATTCTTATTCTTGTGTGGTATTTTATTAAATATATAATTTGGCGAGAGTATAGCTTCCCCTTATAAGTTTTGAGGTAAGCCTGAATTAATCAACATTGCATTCATTATTTCCTTAGATTTTTGCGTTTAGCAATACGATTAGATTGAGGTAAATATGGTGTTGTTGTTTAATGAATAATTTCAGATTCTGAACAAAATTCTTCAAACGGTGCAAAATATTTTCCACATCGATCACTACGAATCGCCTTTATCCTTTTTCCAAGTTGATTTTCAACTTCAATTTTATAGTACTTAAAACACTTCCAAAACTTCATCTTTACTATTCAACAAGTATACAAAACAGTATATTGTACTATCATCTATGAACATGTTGAAATACTTTTTACCATCTTTTGTTTGTATGTACTGTAAGTCACATATATTGGTGTAAATAAATTCCAAATGTGTTGTGCTACGTTTGACCGAATGAAACAGCACTTTAGCTAACTTAGCCTCTACATAAATTTTGCATTTTTCATTTGTATTAAAATGCATACTTGGTAGTAAATTTAAAGTTAATAGTTTGTGTATAAAATTAAAGTTTACATGTTCTAATCTATGATGTCATAAACTAGATAAGTCAAAAATATAAGCAGAAGAAGATATATTATTTTTTTAATTATTCGGTAAAATGGTAAGGACATTCATCTCGAATGGTCTATCTTTTACATAGCATTTGCCTACATACATATTATTCTTAGTATGAACTTATCCGATACAAAGATTAATTTAAACTCATTCTTACTTAACAAAGAACCCGACTCATTCTTGCGAATATTCGGCACGTGAAAAACATTATTAAAGCTAAGTTCCTTGCTCGATGTCATTTTCAAAATAACTTTGTCTTGCCCTTCAACCTTTGAACTTGAAGAGTTTCCCATGAACAATTTCTCACCGATCGGAGTGTAGGATCATAACATTCCTTTGTCGACACAAATATAATGGTAACACCCATATCCACACACAATTTCATAGGATTTCCAACATTGTTGCATTCTGAAATAACGGCCAACAAGTTTATATATGATATACCATTAGATATTGCATCAAATTCGATGATATTTACTTGGACTTGTTTCTTAGGTTTACGACAATCAACATAGTGATGTCCAACCTTTCCACAATTACAGCAATTGTCCTAGAACTTCTTTATATTCTTCTTGGATGGTTCAATGGAATGCTTTCTTTTCTTACTTTTATTATAGGATTCCACCACATTAGCATTAGCTTGTCGTATATGACTTCCAACACACTTGTCCTAATTTTGGTTATCTTCTTAAGTTCTCAATCGGACAATGAGTTTTTCAATATTCATCTCATTGCGCTTATGTTTCAAATAATTTTTAAAGTCCTTCTACATGGGTGGAAGTTTCTCGATAATTGCAGTCACTTGAAATAATTCACTTAAGATATATTCTAGGCGTGAATGTCATGGAGTATAACCTACAATTTTTGAACTTGACTGATGACCATTCTTGAATCTACCATTTTGTAGTCTTAAGAATTTTCCTACGACAAACTTCTTAGTTCCAACGTCTTCAGTCTTGTATATCTTTTTCAAAGATTCTCATAGTTGCTTTTCAGATTTCATGGAACCATACACATTATATAATGTGTTATCCAACCCATTCAAAATATAGTTTTTGCATAAGAAGTTGGAATGTTTCCAAGCATCCAATGAAATCAATGATGACCTATTATTTTCCTTTTCTTGTACGATGGGAGCATCTTCTTTAAAGAATTTTGCCAAATTTAGGGTCGTGAGATAGTACAACAATTTCTGCTGCCATATTTTGAAATCAACCCCACCAAACTTCTCCGATTTCTCTCCATGTGGAACGGAATTAGTATGAACAACGGGATATGCAACCATAACCGGAGTAATCACAACAATAGGAACCAAATTAGGTAACATTCCTTTTGAAGTTCCCATATTGGAAGTATCATTCAAAGATGTATCGATAATATTAATAGTATTCATTTCTGTTTACAAAAAATAGAAGATAAACCAAAATTAAAATTCGAGAAAGAGTAAAAAAGGTTCAACCGAAGCTAAATTACTTTAACCGAATAAAGTACAAGAATAAAGCTATCATTGAAATGGAAAAATTAAACTTAAGAATGTTGAAGAATATAATAAATTTGATTGATGACTTTAAATAAAATTAAAAAAAAATCAATTTACCAACCTTACCAAAAATTAGACAGAATACCAATAATGATATAGCGAAAATATCACAGAAACAATAATGTTAAACCATCACCAAAAGAATGTATGCAAAGTTGAGGTAAGAGTTGAACTATTTGTCCTTAAGTCGAATTGGTTTTTGTACTCTTTCTATGAAAAATGATAAAATAACTTTTTATGCAGAATTTTGGTTAGGAAAAGATGAATTTAATGTTATGCTATGATTGCATATCATTGGGATGAACAAATGGACATCTCAAGGGTTTAATTTATAGATGAGGAAATGTTGTGAATGAAGTGTCGAGCCCCAAACTCAACAACATTTGTTAAAGATCGTAGATTTTGCTGTCGCAAGCTTGTCATCCTTGCGTCGCTCGAGCGTCAGAAACAAAGATTGTCGCTCGAGTGCTAGGCGAGAGACGGAGTTGGACAAATTTTTCGACAGTTTCCCCTCCTTTCTTCCAAATTTAGGCTGTAACTTCTCGTTCACACAGAATTGGCTCAAAGATTCCAAATATACCACGACAATCTACTCGACAAGTAGAACAAGTTTCCAATATACAAATCACGTTGCTATTTCATCATAGGGTATGTAAAATGAGTGTATCTGAAGACAATTATGTTACATGTATATCCATTTTGCACAGCTAGTTTGACAGCTACATGCGTGGCAAGCATCTGTCCATTGATTTGAATTACCGTTTAATTCATTGGAAGAAGTAAAACCACTCATTTTGTACATATTTTAGTTAGGTCCTTCTAACTAATTGATGTAAAGGTATTTCTCGATGATAGGACGCGTAGGGGTATGTCAAACACCTCATATAGGCACTTATATTTCCTTTTATAAAGAGGTTCGATATTTCTTTTGTGGTCCATTTTTTAATCTCTCTCACCCTTTAGCTCTTAAAACGACCATGTTTTTTTCTTTGTTTTAAATGTGATTTTTAAAATTCCTTTGGTGGTAGATTGTTGAATGTATAATTATTATATGTATTCCGTGATTTTAACTATTATTAAAAAAAAAAAAGATAATGCAGCAGCGATATCAAACATTTCATTTATTAGTAGATTTTGCCCAAATCTTTTAAAATGTCGCAGTCGAAGTCCAAATAGATTATTTTCGTTAATTTGACCGTTAGTTGATCAAATAATTGATTTTGACAATTATTTTGACTAATTTTAAAAAGTTAAAATGATAACTTTACATTTTTTTAGAATAAAATAAAATAATTAAAATTAAAAACCTCAAACCAACTTTATCTTCTCCATACACCCCACAAATAGCCACCCTACTCACAAAACCATCACCACCACTACCATCTCCTCCACCGCCACCACTGCCATCTCTTCCACTGTAATCAATAAATACATATCTACTTACCACAAAAACCATCACAAGTGACGACGTACTTGAAGATCTAAGAGGAGAAGAACATGGGTTTCTTCAACTTTTGCAGCCATTAAAGTTGTTGTTCTTTCTAGAACAAATCTTGTTATGTTAACAAAGGAAAATTGGACAAATTTCCACCATTGAAGTTGATTTTTCACTTCTTTCTTCAAAATCTCCCCACTTTTCTTCTTCACAATAAAGGGAATCAAGCAATTAGGTCTAGACATTTTCTTCTTGAGTCATCTTCTTCTTGAAAGATGGAAATGGATGTGGGGGTGTGTGGCCTGAGAATATGCCCTGTGGTCGCGCTTCTTTTATCCTGGCTACAGTAATTGAATGTTGTTCAAGCACCACACATCAAACAACTGAACTCAACATTCGTGTAAGTCTTTATGTAATACTCCCTCAACTCAACGTCCTCCATTTACAACTTGAAGAAAAAGCTATACTCAATAGGCCCACCATCATCCCCCCCCCCCATCAAATCATCATCCTCGTTGCTGCTATAAGCACCATTGTCGTCCGTATATCTAGTTCAGATAAATTCGGTTACAACCCTCAAAGCCTTCTACTGGGCTTGTTTAGCCAAGAATCTTTACTTCGCTTTGGGTGATTGGAAGGTGTTTCGAAAAGAGCCCAGACGACGGTGGGTGTCGGAGGTCTGGCGTATGACCATTCGGTCCCAGCGGAAGGTTTTAATTTTGGGTTAGGGCTTTTGGCCTTCTGTTTGTTTTTTCGGCCTCTTCTGCGTCTGGGTTTTTTCTCTTTCTTGAATTGTGTGGTGTTGGAAGGTTGAAGGCTGTCCGGGGTGAGGGCAATAGCGACAGAGACAAAGACTACGACGCGTCTATGTGGGCCCCGGTGCCAGAGATAATGGGATAGGGGTAGGTACGTGTGGGGAATGGAGAAGATGAAGTTGGTTTTTGATTTTTAATTTTAATTATTTTATTTTAATTATTTTATTCTAAAAAATATAAAATTACTATTTTAACCCTTTAAAATTAGTCAAAATAATTGTCAAATTCAATTTTTAATCAACTAACGATCAAAGTCAATTGTTTAATCAACTAACGATCACACTAACGAAAACCATTCATTTGAACTTCAATTGCGATATTTTGAAAGGTTTGGTACCATAGGTAGAACAATCGAAAGGTTTAAATAAAGTCTACTAATAAATAAAAGGTTTGATACCAAATCTGCAATTATTCCAAAAAAAAATTAAGATCAATTCCAATATCTTTTAGTCTTCCTTTTTTCTTTGTGCAATACGTTTGTACAACTCATAGGACAAGTACATAGATAGAATTAAACAATATAATAAATAAAAATTTAATTTCTATTTTATTTTTCAAATATTGTGCGTTATTATATATTCATGCTTTGATCATAGCATACATCTCTTATTTCCAAACCTCCCATTCGCTTGTGCAAAAAAAGTTATTAAGGAGTTTTTTCCGGTATTGATATGAAAAAAAAAACTTGTAGTTGTAGGCTTGTTGAACTTAGGAGTGTTAAATGGAACTAGTCGAATAGGCTTTTTTTCGTTGATAAGCTCCAATTGTCGCTTATATCTGCATTTTCCCGGGCAGTGCTACTCTCTTAAATGACAAGCAATATGTCAAACCTTGATAAGATTCTTCATTTTGTATCGAGTTAAACCACATGCTCTATCCCAATCAGAGGAACTAAGCCACACTTTGGTGAAGGTAAAGCCCGACAGTACGTGAACCCAGAGGCTCCACTCACCCCTAGCCATCCATCCTCCCACCCCACCCCTAAATGGATGAGTTGCTTAAAAGGGCAGAAATATGTTTATTTGTATTCTATTTTTAGCGAGTTCTAGAATTCAAATTGAAATTTTCTTAGTAATTATTATAGTCAGGAAATTTGTTATAGTAAATCGTAGCGCAACCTTCTTAAAAACCTTAAAACACGGGCAATCTTTATTCCAGAGTGATTTTTCCTTTTTACATAATATATACATAATCGAAAAGTTTGAAGGGTTAAAGAGGTAAAAAATGTATTTACTCATATTTTCTTTATAAGTACACCTTTTTTCCCACTGTAAAATATATTTATCTAAATGCCCAAAGGTATAAAAAATTTGTAAACGGATAATGTGCAATTTAGAATTAGGACCTTTGCTTACTCGAACACCATCTTAAATCTTACACTATTGAAGGCAAAAAAAAACTTTTACTTTTAATTCTTCACAATGACATACAGGGATCTTTGGATTCACAAGAGACGCAATTCATTTAATTTATCTCACGATCCCTCAACTAATACTAAACTTAATAGGTAGATAGTTGTGAAGTATTGAAAATCAAACTCTTTTCGAGCCTTAGAAAGTACTCATTGAGTCCTTCACCACTAGATGTACTATCTCAGCTCCTTCATACAAGGTGTAATATTCAGGCAATCAATAAATGATACAATATAGAAAAGGAAGAAACTTCATATACTTCCAAATTCTAAAGCAAATCGAATCTGTATTAGAACACTATTTCAAATTAAAATGAAACAAATTGAATTGGATTTTCCAGTAAAATGTAAGCCAAATACCCCTCTACTGCATAATTCTTGATTTTAGAATTCTCACGAATGTAATTCATACCTTAAAAGTCCAAATGCGTAGAAGTACACCAACAAATCTCTTCAGCTTCCCTGGGTTTTTTGGATTCAACAAACAACAAATTCTAGCATTGTTAAAAAGCAACGCATGATCAAGAACAAATTAAAAATCAAATAAAAGAAGGGAATTGACATAAGCTAATCCTACTCCTAGAGAACATATCAAATGTAAATCACCTTCACGCTAATATTCTTGGTTATCTGATATTTTTATTTTCTGCATAGCATGTACTTCTCCATTTAAACTTACCTACATAAAGAAAATTCTACTTTAGGATACACAAAAGTTGCAAAAATCATGAAGAAAAAAGCCTTATAAGAACCAGCCGTAAAACTCGACCAGTATGTGGTGAAGTACATACAGCATTTTTATCACCTTCAATAAAGTTTGGTCCTTCCATGGCCCCTTATCTGACTTCAAACAACCTCCCTCATTTGAACATGTACAGCTACCACCTAGAAAACCTGGTAGCTCACTAACATGACAATGATTTTATTGGACTGTAAAATGACTTGAATTCCAAGCAAGCAAGAGTAAAAAGTTCACTTACCTAGCATCTATAGCTTCCAGTAATTTGCTTTGGTAGCTGCCAAGCACCTGGAGAGAGTTTGAAAATCATTGGTTTACATGGATCATTAAAAAAAAAAATAGTTTATGCAGTTCAATTACATGAATGAACTTCTTATAATATACCTGAATCTTGGAAGTTGTATCCGGGTCGAGTAAAGGCTTCACTATAGTCCAGATCAACTGGAAGGCAGGACCAGCATTGATGATATACATTCGGCCAAGTGTCTGTGGAATTGTTAAAGCGACGAATTTTATGGATATCTAGGACATAATTGATACAGAGAGGCAATTGCTAAGACCTACTTCAGGATAATTCTCATTATCGATCTTCTGAAGAACCCTAATAAATTCTACAACAGGTCCAGTCAAACTCATAAAACCCTGAATACGAACAATGAAAAATGTTAAATAATGTATAATCTCCATCTATGATGCCGAGTGGTTTATAGGAGTTATGAGTAGAAGAAATTAATGTACCAATCCTTGGACATCTAAGATTGTTGTGCTTGTATCTATATGCCTGTTTGCTGCAGCAGAACATGTAGGAAACCTGACAGCAAGAGTCTTCTCAAACTCCTGGACTTGGAATTTCACAAATCGGTCGAAAGTAGTCACTTGCATCAACTTGTCAATGTCGATCTTCCCTAATCTTTCAATGTAAACTGGTCTTCCATCCTTGTCAACGCCATGATATCCCTGTGGATAGTATTCTTGAACTTCCTTCAATTCTGTGAAGTCAAAGTCCTGAAGATAATACAAGCACAGAAATAAATAAGATCCAATCAAAGTACAATGATATATATAACAAATATTAACTAAAATAGAAAGGAAACCAGTATTGTGGCTACCAGTCAAGTTTTTCCAACATCAAAGGAAAAAAAAAATGGACTATAGAAACATTAAGCTCTGCTCATGAGCCCAATTTTTTTTATGTTCATAACTAGTTTGTATGACATTTAAACGCTTCGTATACTAGGAATTTACTTATTCCACCACTTCCTCGGTCAATTGTAATATTGAGAGGAGGCTTCAATAGATGTCTGCTATGATGCACCGACATAAACACGTGTGTCCGACACGATACGTACTAATGTCGGAAAAGGATAAAATATTCACCTTCATGGAAAGGTTGAAACCGTGGACACGCACGGAGCTTCAGAGATAGAAAGTTACTGATTTAAGTGCGGCCATGGGAGCCGCCGAATGCTTAAGTGACTATCAACAAGAATCGAGAAAAGATCGACCTTCGGGGAATTCTCAAGCTATTGGAGGTGGAAACAGGCCTTAGAGACCCAGCTCGAACTCAAATGGGGGAGAGCATTACTCTAATAATAAGGGACGACCCGTTAGAGTAACTTGCAAGGGAACTATCAAACAGTCATCAAAGAAACTATAACAGCAGCACCAGTAACAACTAGAATAAAGGAAAAGCAACGGAGGGCAGATATGATGCCACTCCTGAATTGATATGCTTTTTATGTGAAGGACCCCATCGGGTGGCGGAATGTCCTCAGAAACGAATGGTAAATGCATACTGTCAACTAGCGAGTGGCGGATGAGTTCAAAGCAAGATGTCCCACAAGCTAGCTGTTACGGCAAGACCAACTCGGAAGAGGATGAGGATGTAGTTGGCACATTCTCACATTGGTGCAATACAATATCACACCGAGCTACTGGAAATGGTGATGTTCCCTCGAAAGAGGTAAAGAAGGAAGAATCGAAGGCTCGCATTTGTAGGGCAAATGGCCTAATGTACATTGATGTGAAGATCGATGGAAAGCTAATTAGGACTATGGTAGATACTGGTGCTACCGACAACTACCTCGCAAGTACCAAAGTGGAGCGACTCGGACTTGTTCTGGAGAAAGGTAATGGAAAGGTTAAAGCAATCAACTCCGCTGCTCAACCAATAACTGGAGTAGCGAAATCTGTGTTGCTCAAAGCGGGTCCTTTCGAGGGAAGGACAAACTTTTCTGCAGTTCAGATAGATGACTTCAACCTTATTTTGGGATTGGAATTTCTTCGGGATACTAAGACATCAGTGTTGCCGTATTCCGATTCATTAATGATGATGGGTAGCAAACAATACGTCATTACTACACAAGCTGGGAAGATAGGCGAGAAGAGTATCTCGGCCATGCAATTTGTTAAGGGTTTCAGAAGGAATGAACCCTCATTTTTGTGCACTATTCGATTAGAGGAGATCGAAGAGGCGACAGGTCCTATTCCAAAACCTGTGAGAAGGCTTATTAAGGAATTTGAGGACATCATGTCGGATGAGTTACCAAAGAAATTGCCACCAAGGAGGGCAATCGATCATAAGAACTTATACCGGGTGCCAAACCTCTGGCCAGGGTACCATACCGTATGTCCCAGCCGGAGCTTGAATAGCGTTGAAAACAATTGGGAGAAATGTTGAAAAGTCGGATTATCGTGCCTACGAAATCACCATATGGAGCTCCCGTGTTGTTTCAGAAAAAGGCCAATGGTTCTCTTAGAATGTGCTGCGACTATCAAGCCTTGAACAAGATCACTGTAAAGAATAGTTATTCTATTCCGCTATTCGCCGATTGCTTCGACTTACTGAGCCGGGCTAGATACTATACCAAGATTGATCTCAGGTCCGGATACTGGCAAATTCAGATCAAGGAGGGAGAGGAAGAAAAGACTATGGTGGTAACAAGATACGGAGCCTTTGAATTCAAAGTGATGCCTTTTGGCTTAACAAACGCTCCAACAACATTTTGTACGATAATGAACCAGGTACTTCATGGTTTCTTGGATGATTTTGTAATGGTGTACCTGGATGACACAGTCATCTATAGCGAAACATTGGAGGAACATGTGCAACATGTGAGAGAGATTTTCAATCGGCTACGAGAGAATGAACTCTACGCCAAACTATCTAAATGCTCATTTGCTCAGACGTTTAACAGCTTCTTGAGTCACATCATCGAACAAAGCAAAATATGCATGATTCAAAGAAGGTTACAACCATCAAAGATTGGCAACCACCAAAGAATGTTCACGATGTGCAGTCATTTCTCGGGTNACCATTCGAGGTGTATACCGATACTTCAGACTTTGCACTTGGTGGAGTCCTTATGCAAGAAGGACATATGATAGCGTATGAGAGCCGGAAGTTGAGTCCGGCAGAATGACGTTACTCGGCGCACGAAAAAAAATTGTCGGCGGTAGTCCATTGCCTTAGGGGATAGCATCACTATTTGCTTGTCTCTCCATTTATAGTGAAGACACATAACACTACAGTTAGCCACTTTATAGGGAAGTTTTCCAACATATTTCTAGAAACTTATCAAAATAAAATTACATTGAAATATCATTTATTGCAAACAAAACAAAGGAAAAATGACCCTGACCAACTGTGGTCATCAGTCGGACGTCCGGTTCGCCAGCAACGGTCAATTTTTTTACCGTTCTGACAAATTTGTTTCAAAACGGCTAGTTTGGTCGTCCAGTTATGAACTGGACGTCCAGTTGGACAAAGACTTAGACTTTTTCAACTGCAATAAATATCAACTCACCTACCATTTGAAAAAAAACTTTTGAGCATTCAATTTGATTCTCCTTGAACTAACATTGATCTCTCATATCATTTATTATCAAATTACTTTGCTCTTGAAAAATCTCTGATCAAAACTAACTCTTGAAAATCA
>CAIGRP010026545.1:0-17764 GCA_903798385.1 Fraxinus cuspidata | reverse complement strand
CAACCTTAAGGCATTCAGCTTCTCCTTCTTTGGACAGTCTTTTGCAGGATGGAGATCATTGCAAATGAAGCATCCACTGAAATTATTTGACCTGAATTGGGACTGATCACTATCTTTCGATTTAGGGCCCTCAACTTTTTCTTCTTATCCTCATTTTTCCAATCTTTCGATGTGCCAACCTTCTTCTCGTTGGTTTTCCTCTGAATAAAGGAGTTACTGCCCATCTTGTAATCAACAAGACAATCCACTGCAGCCATTACCGAAGGAAGGTCCTTCACTCCTTACCTTCACAATTCCGCATGTGCCCAACCTTGTAATCCAAACATAAAGTTGAAAAGCTTATCCTCCTCTGACATATTTTGGATATCCAGCATGAGACTATTGAATTCCTTCACATATTCCCGCACACTACCAGACTGCCTTAACATTTTGAGAGATTTCCTTACAACCCAAGCTGTATTACAAGGTAGGAACTAATCTTTCAATTCTTTCTGCAACATTTCCCACGTAACAACAGGTAACCGACCTGTAGCTTTGTCATCCTTCACCCGAGTTCGTTACCACAACTTTTCATCCCACGAGCGATACATGGAAGTGATATTTACTCACTCTTCCTATGGAATACAAGCAGCTTTGAAGTACTAGCCTTTGTATTATCAGCAAGATCCAGTATTTCTTTCATGAACGAAGATTGCCTTTCGTCTACTCTGCTAGTAAACTCTTCGAACTGAGCCCTCAATTTTGTGTGCACATCGTTATATGCATAGACTTGTGCAACCAAACTGACTGCACTGTCGGTCATAGGAGCACCAATGAAATCCTCCAACGCAAAATTACGATCCTTAAAATTTTGACTTGCATCCGTATCTGTAAGCGAAACCCAGCAACTGCAACGATGCTCTGATACAAATTATCACAGGGATGAATTCTTAGTAAAAATACTTAGCCAAATTCTTGCCTATGATGGCACTGAGGTTTCACTCAGTCAGCCCATATGAATTGCATAATGAATACACAAAAAGTAATGGCAGCAATGAAACAGAACACAGTGATTTACGGGTAAAACCTAACTCGTTTATTACTCCATAATAATACAAGAAAATGAAGGAATACTGAAAGAACACAATACACATTGTGCATCATCAGTCATGCCTTCTCAATTTATAGGCCAAAATTCGTATACAGTTAACACCCCTAATTGCAAAAGGGATAAACCATCTCACTTGGCTTAAAACTACCAGAAACTGATTCCCACATTCATTCCCAACAACCGCCCATACTTTCCACTTGTATAGATCACGAAAACTGCCCAGCACATATGTCAAACATGTGCCCCATTTGGACACCCGAATTTGTGGACTAAAGCCCACCAACAACAAGCTAGATCAGCCTATACCTTGCCAATCTGCAACACTTTGACACTAGCCAAATTGAAGCCCACATGTTCCTTGCTCCGGCATGAGTGCAAGGTGTGCTCATGCCATAGCGCATGTCAACCTTTAAGGAGCTGACACTAATCTAGATTAATTATGTATTGAAGTTAGATGAACTATGTAATATGATTCTTGAACTTTAGTTTTACAATTCTTGATACCAAAAACACGTTTTGGATATTTAAATGATTTATATAAATTTCTTTTCTCCATAATTATTGTATACGTAATTGTGTGAGTTTGGTGACCTATTTCATGCATTCGAAAGAAGAGAAATATGTTCGACGGGGTATAAATCATCATAGGATCCGATAGGAGGGAGAAATATACTGCTATGTTCTATATGAATCTTTAATTGTTCACAAAAACTCATACATTCTTGTATATACACATCCATCATAGAGATATAGTCGGGTCACATATTGGAATATGTTTAACTTTACTCGAGAGAGAGACCGTTAAATAATTTAGGAGCATTGAATCTTTAATATTTCAATCGTGTGTCAAGGTGTAGAACTTGGTTTAGAGAAGACTATTACTTAGGAATTCGTGATCCTTGTACATTCATCATACATTAAAAAACATCACTTTGCATTCGACATCAAATTCATTTGGTTTAATTCATCACTCACAATTGCATCTGAATTACTATTTTAGTTAGAAGTTCATCGTAATAAACAACTCACTTTTATTGTTTTGGTTAGGGTCACGATAATTTGAATTAGAACTAATCAATCCTTGTGGGATGATACTCGAACTCAATAAGTACATTTTATTACTTATTAACGAACCGTACACTTGTGGTGTGTTTTATTTGAAATATATTTTCGCTTGACAAGTTTTTTGCACCATTGCCGATGATTGAATTTAGTTTAATTTTATTTATCTCGACACTAATTCGAACATTAATTTTATTTTTAATTATTTTTGTTTTAATTAGTAATTTTTCTTTTTAGTAATTTATCTCAGTGCTATATTTTATTCTTTTTCAGGTCTTGTATGCGTAGGTCGCTTGACGGTGACTTGATTCCAGCTAATCCAAAAATCGAAGCAAGAATAGTACAACAAATGGCTAATGCGCAAAACAAACAATTGGTTCAAGTCAATGAAGAAGAAATTATTAATGAGGAAAACATGCTGGTTAGAGATTCATGACGTCGCAAATCATTCAAAGTCAATCCAACATTGTCTACCCTCCGTTTGGGTAGCCTAACTTTCAGTTGAAGACCAACGTCATACATCTATTTCAGAATGGACATCAGTTTTATGGCAAAGTTAAAGAAAAACCGCATATACACATCTTTCGATTCTTGGAGATATGTCAACACTTTCGATATCGGGTATCTCAGATGATGCTATCAGACTATGGTTGTTCCCACACACGCTAAATGATAAGCATTGAAGTGGTTGGATTCTCAACCTATCGCCAGCATCAGCACATAGAACGACTTAGCTCAGAAATTCTGCACAAAGTTTTTTCCACCGGCCGAAATTCTAAAATTGAAGCATGACATCTCAATTTTCTTTCAAGGTGAATCAGAATCTTTTGATGAAGCTTGGAATCGGTTCAAAAACATGTTAAGGAAGTGTCCTCATCACGGTATTAGCAAAGGACTCCAGATCCAATATTTTTATGCGGATTGCTTCCATCATTCAAAAGTATGGTAGATTCTTCATCAAATGGCTCAATATCAACAAGAATCATTGATGATGCATTGAAAATATTCAAGACAGTGGTGACTACTTCAATAATGTAGGATTCTAAATAGGTGGTTCAAAAGAAGGTGCTAGGTGTATACGAGGTGGATGCTTACTTAGCCTTGACAGCAAAAATAGACTCATTATTCCATAAGGTGGAGAGCATATCAAAGATACCTGACATTGCGCAAACTAAAAAGCCGAGCTGTGAGGAGTGTGGAGCAAATCATAACACAACGGATTGCCCGATTTTAGCTCAAGATATGGAACAAATGGACTTCATACTATGGGAATAACATCAACAAATAAATCTACATTTAGAAACCTACAACCCAGAGTGGAGAAAGCACCCTAACTTTTCTTGGGGTGGTCAGAATTAAAATAGGCTACAGGGTCAGTTTCAGCGGTCGGAGAAGAAGTTGTAGTTGGAAGAGATGTTCGGGAAATTCATGGAGAAAACAAATCAGTACATGGAAGCCTACAATTAATTTATGAGAAAAACTGAATCAACTCTCCAAGATAAGAGTGATGCTATTAAAAACTTAGAGACTCAAATGGGGCATATGGCACTATCTATGATTTGCAGAGCCCCAGGTTCACTACCCTGCAGTACAGATTTCAACCCCAAGAAACACGCCAAAGAAATAATTACAAGAAGCGGGGTATAATTACCAGAAATTCATGTCAAAAGGCCTGCTATGAGTAAGAAAAAAATGCATTCTTTGAGCGAGGAACAAGTGGAACAAACTGAACAGACACCCGAAGCCCCTACTAAGAAGAGTTTAGAAACACCAGGGGTTAAGGAAAAAAATCTTATCAATCCTTACTAGCCTCCTATTCCATTTCCCCAGAGATTGAAAAATCACAAGATGGATCAACAATGCAAGAAATTCCTAAAGGTCTTCAAGAAACTACACATCAACATTCTGTTCGCCGATGCCCTTATTCAAATGCCTAGCTACTCCATGTTTTTAAGGACATTCTATCTAACAAACGCAAGCTAGAGGAGCATGAAACAGTAATGTTAACTGAGGAATGCAGCTCTAGAATCTAGAAAAAGCTACCTCCAAAACTTAAAGACCCAGGGAGTTTTCGTATACCTTGCACTATTGGAAATTGTCATTTCGATAAAGCTTTATGTGATTTAGGTGCAAGTATTAATTTGATGCCATTTTCTATTTTTAGGAAACTCTATTTGGGAGAGGGCTAAAGCGACAGTAGTGACTCTATAGATGGCTGATCTATCCCTTACCCACCCAATAGGGATTATAGAAGATGTGCTGATTAAAGTGGAGAAATTCATCTTCCCAGTGAATTTCCTTATCCTAGACATGGAGGAAGACAAGGATGTACCACTTATACTGAGCCTACCATTCTTAGCTACTGGGAGAGCACTCATCGACTTACAGAAATGTCAGTTGATTTTGAGGATCGACGAGGAACGGGTTGCTTTTAATGTCTTTGAGGCTATGAAATTCTCCCACTGAGTCAGATAGTTGTTTCCAGGTTGATGTAATTGAAAAAGTGGTCCAAGACACATTTCTGTTGCACAACTCATCAGATGCGTATAAAGCATGTATCGCACATTCCTAATCTACTCACTCCGATTCTCTTGAGATTGAGACATGTGCAAGGTTTTTGGAAACTAACCCACCATATATACGAAAATGTCAGTTTGAGGAATTAGGAACTAGTCCTACATGGCCACTACCATCAGTTCAACAGCCTCCAAAGTTGGAGCTTAAGCAACTACCGCCTCATCTTCGTTATGCTTACTTGGGGGAGTCTTCTACACCGTCGATTATTATTTCGAGCTCAGTTAGTGAGGTGGAGGAAGAGAGACTACTACAGGTACTCCGGGAAAATAAAACAGCAATTAGATGGTCTATCGTGGATATCAAAGGGATCAGCCCCTCACTGTGCATGTACAAGATTCTCATGTAGGATAATTTTAAACTCTGTATAGATGGTCAAAGAAGGCTAAACATGAACTGAAGGAGGTAATTAGGGCTGAAGTACTAAAACTCCTAGACATCGACATCATTTACCAGATATCAGACAGTACTTGGATCAATCCAGTCCAGGTTGTACCTAAAAGTGTAGTATTACGGTGATGCAGAACGAGAAGAATAAGTTAATTCCCATGCGAACTATTACAGGCTAGAGAGTGTGCATTGATTACCGGAAACTCAATGCTGCCACGAGGAAGGATCACTTACCTCTTCCATTCATTAATCAGATGCTCGAACAGTTGGCAGGTCATTCACACTACTGCTTCCTTGACGGATACTCTGGATATAATCATATCCTAGTAGCACCCGATGATTAGGAGAATACCACTTTCACTTACCTATATGGTACATTTGCTTACCATAGGATGCCATTTGATTTGTGCAATGCTCATGCTACCTTTCAGCACTGCATGATGGCAATTTTTTCTGACATGGTGGAGAAATTCATAGAAATTTTCATAGATAACTTCTCGGTGTTTGGATCGTTGTTTGATGAATGTTTAGAACATTTGAATATGGTATTATAGCGATGTAAGGAGACCAACTTGGTATTGAACTGGAAAAAATGCCACTTCATGGTACAGGAGGGCATTGTATTGGAACATCACATTTCAGCTAACGGGATATAGGTGAACAAAGCAAAAATTCATATTATTGAGAAATTACCGCCACCTACATTAGTTAAGGGGGTTTTCAGCTTTCTTGGGCATGCTGGGTTTTATAGGCGGTTCATTAAAGGTTTCTCGAAGATCACGAAGCCTCTGTTTAATCTACCAGTCAAGGATGTCACATTTAACTTACTGAAGAGTGTCTTGTAGCTTTCAACACGTTAAAAGATAAGCTGGCTTCAACACCAGTGATCATCGCACTCGATTGGAGTTTGTCATTTGAATTAATGTGTGATTCTAGTGATTACGCGGTGGGGACAGTATTGGAACAGAGGAAGAATAAGATATTTCATGTGATATACTGCGCAAGTAAAACATTGACTGACGCTCAGCTAAACTATGCCATTACGGATAAAGAACTGTTAGCGGTGCTCTATGCCTTTGACAAATTTCGGTCATTTCTTGTGGGATCAAAGGTCATAGTTTATACTGATCATGATGCTTTAAAGTACTTGTTGATGAAGAAGGACGCTAAATCAGACTTATCCGTAGGGTGTTACTACTACAAGAATTTGATCTGGAGATAAGGGACACGAAAGGCAGCGAAAATGTGGTAGCAGACCACTTATCTCAACTAGAGCTAGGAAAGCATAATGATTCCATTGACATTAATGAGATTTTACCAGACGAGAATATTTTCAGCATGGATGGAGTGCCTTGGTATGCTTACATCGTAAATTACTTGGCCAAGTCTATCACACCACCGGATAATTCGAGTCATCAGAGGAAAAAAATTTCGCTGACTTGAAATATTATTTTTGGGAAGATCCCATTCTTATAGGCGATGAGCATATCGGATTATTTGACGATGTGTGCTACTGGAAGAAGTCCCTAAAATATTGGAGCAATGTCATTCATCTGCATACGCGGGTCATTTTTGGGCATCCAAAATAGCAGCAAAAATTTTACAATCTGGGTTCTATTGGCCTTTAATATTCCGGGATGCTTTTAAATTTGTGAAGTTGTGTGATAGGTGTAAACGCACTGGTAATATCTCGAGAAGGAATGAGATACCTCTAAACAGCATCCTTGAGGTTGAACTTTTTGATTTATGGGGAATTGACTTCATGGGACTATTCCCACCATCATTGTCAAATCAATACATACTGGTTGATGTTGACTACGTATCCAAATGGGTGGAAGATGTAGCATTGCCAACCAACGATGCTAAGGTGGTGATTGGATTTTTAAACAAGAATATTTTCACCCGTTATAGCACTCCTCGGGCTATAATCAGTGATAGGGGCAAGCACTTTTGCAATCATCATTTGAGTTGTTGTTGGCTAAATATGGTGTCTAGCATCATGTAGAAACTCCCTATCATCCTCAAACCAATGGCCAAGTTGAAATCTCTAATAGGGAATTGGAAAAGGATACTAGAGGTAATAGTGAGCTCTTCTAGGAAATATTGGTCTGAGAAGCTTGACGAGGCACTATGAGCTTACAGGACAGCGTTCAAAACACCTGTAGGCATGTCTCCATGCCGGTTGGTTTTTGGGAAAGCATGTCATTTGCCAGTTGAGTTGGAGCACCGAGCATACTGAGCAGTCAAAAATTTAAATTTTGATTTGAAGGCAACTAGTGAAAAGAGATTGTTGCAATTAAATGAAATGGATGAATTCCGACTGGAGGCATATGAGAATGAGAAAATTTATAAGGAGCACACCAAAAAGTGGCATGACATGAATATTCAGAGACAGAAGTTTATGGTAGGGCAACAAATTTTGTTACACAACTCGAGACTCAAACTTTTCCCTGGAAAGTTGAGGTCAAGATGGTCCATGCCATCTACAATCAATAAAGTGTTTCCATATGGAGCAGTTGAAATCACTCACGATAGCAAGTGAACATTTAAGGTGAATGGACGGCGATTGAAACCTTATTAGAGCGGTGATTTTTCAAAAGAAAAGTCCACCGTCTATCTCAGCACATCGAAGTGACTCAACCAAAGTACAGTCGAGCTATAGACTATAAATTAGCGCTGGTTGAGAGGCAACCCAATATATTCTTTCATTTTATTTATTTCGCTTAATGCATTAGATTAATAATTTTTCATGTTTTAAAATTTTTTAGGCATATTAAGTTATTTATCGTCCCTAGAGGTTACTAAGAGTCTTGCATGGTCCAAATTGATTTTGAATGTATTGTGAATAAGTTTGGAGGTGTTGGAATGGTATTTCATCGATTCGGTGCGAAAGTCATGCTTTTCGAGGCAAAAAGATTCAAATTGTGCTTTTTGAAATCAACATGTGTTTCCAAGTTTCAAAATATTTTTGGACCCAAGTTCATGGCATCCATGCACACCAATGGTTTAAAATGTGTTTTGACTAGTTGTGAGGACGTTGGATAACTGTGTTGCATTGTGGGTTGAAAACCAAATTTTCAGTGAAAAATAGACCACAAACAAGTTTTCAAAGAGTCGTGTATATTTTACGTTTATTCCCGTTGCACTATGCCATTACATTCATTTACACTTGTTTTACACGAAATCGAGGCAATGGGGACCGCCGATGGTCGAAGAGGAAAAGTTTCAGCAAACTGGCAAATTTGGCAAACCTAGTTATCTATGCGACTGGATAGAGCTACCAGGCTTGCGGTCACAAGTAGCAAGATTTTGGCCTTGACTCGTTGTTCTATGCCACGGCATGTACGTGTTCTATGCGGTCGGATAAAACACCTTTAGGCGCAATTTTTCTCTCTTAAACTTAGCACACCACACACCAATCCTCCCTTTTTCGCACACGGTCACTACAACACACACACACACATCATATAAAACTCTCACACACGGTCACAAACTCACGCACACAACTCCCATACACGAGACACCACTCACTACTCCTCTTGTTTCCATTATAATTCTTCAAGTTTCAAGGTATGTCATCAATTTTTTGCTCTAAGTTTTAAATCATTTCTTCATTGGTGCTTACTTGAATGCTTAATTGACAAGATGGGCATTAAGTAGATGATGGGTTCTTTGCTATTGAGTTAATATTAAAAAGAATTTTGGTTTGGGGTATGACCATGGAATTAAGAAATCTTTGAACCAACACCATGCTTCCAATGTGTTCGATGAAATGCTTATGTGACAATTTTTGTGGAATTAGGGTTCATTTCAAATTTGACATCGTTGACATGCATTTTAGATTGCTTTTTGTGTTAATTCTCATTGCTAAATGTCTTTTCCAACACCAAATCAAAAAAGGAAAACGCATAGGCATAACATGGCTAGACACATGGCACTTCACGTCCCTCACTACGTCTCTCAATTTCCTACCTCACATGACATCTGTTTGCCCTAAATTTTGAATATGTGTAAGACTACACTACCCTCTTTCATATGCCTGGAGGTTGTTCAGGAAATTTTTGTTTTTTCCCAATGATATCAGGAGGCGAACTTGTGGGATTGAACATGGTTTTACATGCAAAAAATTCCATTTTTTTTTTTTTTTGGCAATGATATTAGGTTTCTGAGCTACATTTTGCCAACTTTTATATAATGCCCATCCTTCAAGATATATTTTGTCAAGCATGACATCGTTACATCATTTTATACTTTTTTTGGTTGATTACATGACACCTTTGATTACGCAAGTGGCATGCATGCTTTGACAGACATTTAGGAATTTGGTGCTCATTTTTCTATATTATCTTCACATATTCTAGAATTCATTTATGCTCAACTCACTTCTAAAGGAAAGGAAAAAGTAGAATCCACCTTAGGCACTGTACGAACTCGAGGACCTGAAGAAGGCTTACGACAATTTTTAAATCAAGAGCCCATCACCCGTTACTCTGATATCGTAAGCCATTGTGCCCTGCTTCCAAAGCGACCAGTTTAACTGGAAGATTTTCCCAAATTCGAGATAGTCACCTTGATCAATAACCGTGGTTGGGAAAATGTCATAGAACGACCCATTCGGTGTATGAAGGACTAGTTCGTGAGTTCTATACAAATTTCAACATGGATATCGACACCCCTGGTTTTAAACATCTACATCAGACATGGGTAGGAGATAAGTGGATCATGTTTACACCTGAGGTCATACATGACTACTATCAGTTGACTTGGGATAACATTACTCTTACTCCCAGTAATTTCCATTGCAAAACAGTCGAGGGAGTTCTACTTGGGTGTGAAGATGCTTGGCCATTACAATCTTCTATGTGGCATCAGATTGAGCTTACACCATCAATAGAAAATCTTTGGTTGTTTCTCTGCCACAACATCGAGCCCACCTCACATAGGACAACATTTACTGATCCAACGACGGTCTACCCTATCACTTGGTGCGAGGACAGAAGATTGATTTAGCTACCTTCATTTATGATCAGATTCATTCTTAGGGTTTATGGGGATATCGTCACCATTCTCTGATTTTTTCGAGTCTTATTAATGCCATTTGCGAGCAGGCCGACGTTACTATCCCATCCGGGGAGCTTCCCGATAAACCTAGTCCCTTCATTAAACAAACTGTCTTAGAGGCTCAAGATCAAGCTAGGGTGAAACATATAGAAGTAATATAGGGCGCAATTGAGCCAGCAGAAGGCTATACATGATCAGGGGGCTGAGGACACTGAGATGGCCGAGGTACCGCCACCGTCGTCACCATGAATGTCAACACACAGCTGTTAAGACATATGTTCGCCACTATGATCAGTTCGAGTCGGGATATTGAGAGTCTTGCGCAGGCTGTAGGTGTCATGGGTACGACTATCCAGACGATTAGGGATGACATGCTAAGCACCAGGAACTTTGCTCTCAATGCCAGTAGGGAGTCCTTGGCTGTGAGATGTGGCGTTGAGATCCTTAATGGCCAGTTGAATAACTATGTGGGCAGAGTTGATGGGATTCACCTGAGAGCTAACGAGTTATGGGACCGTTTGGATAACATTGAGGCCGAGGTTTGGGATCAGTCTTTCCACATTCAGGGCATGCAAGCCATGATTGCATAGTAATCTAAATTAATGAGATA
Source organism: Fraxinus cuspidata (assembly GCA_903798385.1). NCBI lineage: Eukaryota > Viridiplantae > Streptophyta > Magnoliopsida > Lamiales > Oleaceae > Fraxinus > Fraxinus cuspidata. Next base: position 6,977 of record CAIGRP010026545.1, on the reverse strand, counting down.
AATCATTGTACATCTCCCACCACCATCAGCTGATGGCGCATTCGGTTTCGATTTCCATCCACAACCTCCGTACTGATCAGGGGAATATTTTGAGCCCCATTTTCTTTGACTTATTGTGAATTTGTCCTTATTGTTATGTATTCATTGTATTGCTTTTTGTTATTCTAAAAACATTAAGGAAAATGTTTTAAATAAGTTTTGGGGTGTCATTCATCATATTTTATTGTAGATATGCGTGATTGTGTGGATTTAAAAAAATTGAATTTTGTTTTTTGTGCTGTTATCATTTAGTTACTTTTAGTTTCTATGTGTTTATTTTCTAGCATTAGATTAGAGTTTTGTGTGCTTGTGAGGGTTTGATAACTTTGCTGGCTATGATGTTGAATATTGGACTAGGTATGAATTGTGAATAATGAAAATAGTATACTATTAAATTAATCAAAGCTTGTTAGTATTAAACTTGACATTTTCTATGTACAATACTCATGTTGACATATTGAGTTGGTGATTTGGCTCATTATTTAGAAAATAGTTGAACATAATATATAAACCCGAAGAACCTACATCGTATGAATCCATAATCCAACTGTAGGGTGGTTTGGAGATGGTTGAGTTGTTACAAAAGAACATTAAGATGAGTAGAGATTCCATGCATGATACCAACTTGTGTAGATTGTCTAAAACCAACGAGACGAGAACGATGTGAAAGTTTTAAGTTAGACCGTTAGTTTTAGAAACTAGATGTCTAAAAAAGTAGGGCATTGCACTAATCTTTGAATAAATAAAATCATATTTTCGAGCATCTATAACTCGAGTGATTAAGCCTGTAAGGGTGGTTGAAAACCTGATGCCCTATGGTCATCTAACTTGGAAGTTATCGGCCTAAAGTTCGTTACATAAATTATATAGAAAGCAAATGAGAAGATGTTATCATAAATAAAAAAATATATATATACATTTGTATATAAAATTGCATTAATAAAGGCCCAGACATTCGGTCGATAAAACTATACCTTTAATGGTTGAAGTAATCAAAAATAGAGGAGAATCCCGACTTGTTGAAATGAGAGCTTGTAATAGTAAGACATATCTAATCTAGGAGAGGGTATGGAATAGAATTAAAAACTTTCAACTAGAAATATACCCCTGGGAAAAATAAAAATGAGTGAAAGCATAAGTTTGGGGGGTGTGTATCTCTCAAGCGAAGTGAGGAAATATTAGACTATCATGGGTCAGGTGTTGAGCTAATCATAATCTTAATATGTTAGCATGAGTTTTCACACACATACATGTCAAGTTATGCATGTAACAGGTGGAGATTAATTTTATTTTGCACTGTTGAAGTTGTTCATCTTGTTTATTACTAAATTCCAATCATGAGACATTGCAGGTTGTTAAACCATGTTTTGTAAAGAATTAAGTTATAGTTTTGTTTGAGGACAAATAATAGTTCAAGTTTGGGGGAGTTGATAAGTGCGTTTTACACACTTTTTTTGGGCCACAAACATAGATAATTATTCATGAATATGTGGAATAGCTTAAGTCAATGTAATTTGTGTTTTAAAGGACAACAATGGCGAATATGGCGAAAATTATGAGAAAAATGAAAAATGACTAAAACCAAAGTTCAAGGACCAATGTGCAAATAATCGAAAGATGACCCGAAAGAGGAATTTAAAATGTCAAGGACCAATTGAGTGTTGGAATGAAACATTGGAAGAAGAAGACGGGGGAAAAGAGGTCGAGATTGGCTTAACAAAGTTTGAGGACCAAAATGCAATTGTTATTACTATGCGATCGCATAGGTCATTCCAGCAAAAAAAAAAAAACAAGGGGCCATTTTGTTCTACTATTCGGTCGCATAGTAGAGTTTTGAGGCAAATTTTCTGCTTTCCTTATTCGAGTCAAATACCTATGAAAACAAATTTTGAGTCGTATATTTAAACCCCTAGAGCCGTCCAAAACGAAGGGGAAAATATTCATCTTGGTTTTGAGAGAGGAAAAGAGGCAAGAACAAGGAAAGCAACAAGAATCGAATTGGTGATGTCGTTCTTCATTGATTTTTCTGATTTTCTTTGTTCCACCATGCTATGATAGATTAATTTTGTACTATGGTTAGATGAACTATGTAATATGATTCTTAAACTTTAGTTTTACAATTCTTGATACCAAAAACATGTTTTGGATATTTGAATAATTTATATAAATTTCTTTTCTCCATAATTATTGTACGTAATTGTGTGAGTTTGGTGATTTCTTTCATGCATTCGAAAGAAGGGAAACATGTTCGACGTAGTATAAATAATTATAGGGTCCGATAAGGGATAGAAATTTCTCGCTATGCCCCATGTGAATATTTAATTGTTCACAAAAACTCGTGCATTCTTGAATGTTCACATCCGTCATAGAGATATAGTCGGGTCACATTTTGAAATAGGTTTAATTTTACTCGAGAGAGATTGTTAAATAATTTAGGAGCATTGATTCTTCAATATTTCAATCGTGTGTCAATGTGTAGAACTAAGTTTAGAAAAGACTATTACGTAGGGATTCGTGATCCTAGTACATTCAACTTACATTAAAAAAAAACCTCACTTTGCATTCGACATCAAATTCATTTGGTTTAATTCATCACTCATAATTGCATCCGCATTACTATTTTAGTTAGAAGTTCATCGTAATATACAACTCATTTTTATTGTTTCGGTTAAGGTCACAATAATTTGAATTAGAACTAATCAATCATTGTGAGACGGTACTCAAACTTAAAAAAAAATCTATTTTATTACTTGTTAACGAACCGTACACTTACGGTGTATTTTATTCGAAATATATTTTCGCGTTACATGCATATAAGTTTAGATAGGATTAAAATATTGACGAAAGATACGCATCTACGTGACTTAGAATTGGAACCTCTAGCAATATATGAATCTTGTCAAAGATGACCAAGAGATCATTTCAGCTGAATGATATAGAACTAAAGATGTTTTGGATTTAGTTCGTTTTTACGTGTGATCCTATAAGTACATGCGGTCACGGATATTTTATCACCTTTGTGGATGACAATTCAAGATATGGATGCTTGTATCGAAAATGTTTTTCCACTTTTATATTAACATTTGTGGGAACTGGAAGGAAAAATAAGATTTACCAAATTGAAAAATGCCTTTCCACTTTTGAGGGGTGAGCAGACATGAAAGAAAATTTCAAACTTGCTTAGTCTGTAGATTGCGTGCATATTCCAGGAAATGATGAAGCTTTCTAATACATAAATAAATAAATAACGTTTTAGAAGATTAAAAGTTGGATCATTACTGCTTACTAGACTGAGAGCTCATGGTTCGACAAGTTGAAGTACCAACCTAAATTTAAATTATGATGGCTTTTTTTTTTTTGTTCTCGACTTCTATCAATACACAGAAATAAATGAATTCGACAAATTATTCCTTGCACTGCTCGTGCACTTGCACCCTTTACTGTACCGCCTCAAAGACATTCATCAGTGCTCAGCCTATCCAATGAATTTGCACAACTTGGATTCCTTTGAAGACAAAAAAATAAAAATAAAAAATTTGTTATACCATATATATGTATAATTATATATTTAAAATATTTTATTAATTTTAAATTTTAAATTTTATAAAAATATTAAGTTAAAAGACACAATATTTATTAAAAAAAGTAATATATATAAAGGATTATTTATTTTTTCTAATTTTAAACTATCTTGCTTTCGAAAAATGAAATGAAATAAAAATTTTAAACTATCTATTATACCTACCCAATCTCAAATGGTTAATTAGCTTCATTAATCAATTAATAACCCAACAAGACTATAATTAGCCCAAAATCCAAATGATTAAAGTGAAAAGTGAAAATCCAACTTCATATCCTCTTTCACCATTTCCTTGTTTCATCCTTTAACCCACGAAGAACGGCCAAATAGAAAAGAAAAAAAAAAAACCTATATCGGCAATCTTTGTTGCTGCTCTACAATAGTACAATCTACATCGTAATATCGTCATTTTATTGGTATCGGTTGTCTACAAGTTGCATATATCCAAGTTATATTATCAGTTTTATATCATGCCCGATAATATACCTTAATGGCATGACATTGTTCTATAAGAATATCTTAAATTAGTAGTTTATCTTCATGATTATACTCAACATACATCTGCAAGGTGAAAACTTATGGGAACCTATCTATGCAAGTTTACTTACGTTCCCATAGTTGAGATTAGTTACACGCAGAAGGGCTACACATTTTTTTGAGTGTAATCAATAAGGAAGATAATTGGAGATTTGGTGCTTCCCGCGCTTCAAGTCGTTTGATTTTGCTTGTGGACCCTTGCCTACCTCTGCCTCATCATCTTGCTGAAGCTGAGTGAGTGATTTATAGGCAAAAAGATTCACATTAATTCTCGATTCAATTATCTTTGTAATCAAATATTGTTACTAGTTCTCGATTCATTCTCATTGGAATCAGAGATGATGCTTTCCAATCTACATTGATGAACATCATTCATTTAAGTCCTTATTCAGTGGAAATTAAAATAAGAGTTTTTGTAAATTTTGATTAGTAAAAATGATGAATTGCATAGTTGAAAAATTGTGGGGCCCATAAAATATGTGGTTAAAATTTTTGGCTTCGACAAAGATTAAATCCTACGAAATAGGGATATTAATTGATGTATAGATAACATTATTCACTTCATTAGTCTATATAAGTTATTTACTTTGAACTTGCCTTGTTAGCTATTCCAACAAAGCTCCGAGAAGTAATTAACTAAGTACTTCAAATCCAACCGTTTTAACATCATTATCCGAATTTATTGAGTATCAAAACTCAACAAAATCGTTTCCTTTTGCTTGTGGTCCCTTGCCTACCTCTGCCTCATCATCTTATTGGCAAAAAGATTCACATTAATTTTCTGTTCAGTTATCTTTGAAATATTCTCAATAGTTCTCGACTGTTTTTCATTTGAATAGATAATGCTATGCAATCTACATTGATGATTATCATTCATTTAAGTGACATAAATTGATAATACCATCAGAATCAACTATTGAAATGTTACAATTTTGTCCCCATACTTTGAATTTCACCATTCTTCTTTTCCACTTACTTAGAAACGAGTTCAAACTGAAACAAAAAGGAAATTAAATTAAATTAAATTAAGTAAAATTCAATACTTTGACGATACACAAACTTAATAATATGGTCCAGATAAGTGCAAGAACGCACTTATCAATAGCAGTATACACTTCATTAGTGTATAAGTTCTTTACTTAGAATTTGCTTATTAGCTATTCCATCATAGCTTTAAGAAGTAATTCAAACCTTGGCTTAATATGTGGCAATAAAAAAATGTGATTTTCCGATTCTTTTTTAGCACGCAGACCATGAGACGTAACAAACGGATCAAGCAATGAATTAAGGCCGAAGACTTTCCATCTTTATTTGTAAACATTACATTAGAGCTATTATTATATGTGTTAAGAAAACATCAATTTGTATCATGTGGTAAATAAAGTATATACCCTGAGTTGTCAAAGAAATAATAATTGAAGTTCATAAATATTTAAAAATTTTATCAATAATTTATTCCAATTTATTCATCAAATACAAACTAAACAATCGTGTGACAGTTACTACTATCGAGATTTATGATGCATTTTGTGCAGGTATTGACTACTATGAACTGAAGTTGGTCATATCAAATATAGCATGTTTGGTTCGAATTAAAATCAAAATTTTAATTTAAATATTCTTATTAAAATTACTTCAACAATTTAACTATTAAGTCGATAATATAGTTTATATCAATACAGGATTTGTACATTTATTTCAATTTTTCCAGCGAGTAATAAATCAAAACAATTGTACAATTACAACTACTATTAAGATATACGATCACATTGTGTGCACGAGTTGACTATACTTGTTTCATTATTCCAACTATGCGGAAAATGTCCCTGATTTATATTTACGACTTTATATTAAAGGAACCTATATGATAAGTATATTTTATACACTTATTCAGAGTCTAATATTTGATAGTTCTTTTGACAAAATATATCCTAAATTGTTGTATTTTATGTTATATAAGTAAAACTTAATGGTTGGACGAGGAATTGAAAGAAAGAAATGAAAAATGGTGAAAATGACAAAATCCAAAATTTGAGGACCAAATTACAAATTCAATAGTTGATTCGGACCACAAAATGATACTTTGAAGATTGCTATGAGACAAGTGGATAGAATTAGAATTCAAAAGGGAATGGAATATGATCAAAATATTATCAAAATCAATTTTCAATCGCACAAGTTATATTCCAGATTTTTAGCTGAATATTGAGACCCATATTTGGCACAATAAACATCCGAATTTGAAATATTCTATTTCTAGAGAAGTTGTATCCATTTGATCTAGATTTTCAACGCAATTTGAATCGCCTCAATCAGATATCGGAAGCGAAAGTTATTATCAAAATATTGACTGGTGTGCAAGACAAAAAAATCTGTGCGCGAAGACAACTTTCCTTATTCGATTAGAACTCTTTTGGAAACCAATTTGGACGTGATTTTTCACCAATTTTCGACTCCTACAAATACATAATGGCATAATACATATGAGGAACCTCTAATATTCATATAATACGCCAATATTCCTAATCAAAAATAGAGGAAATCAATAGTTTTGTGAGAAATTATAAAAGGGATTGCAAGAATTCATTCAAGTTATTCGTCAATAAACCATTGAAGAGATTCAAGATTTCAATATTCATCTTCATTTTCTCAATTTATCAAGAATCCGTGTAATGTCTTTTCACTTAAACATGATTTTTTGTAATTTCAACGTGCTAGGCTAAACTAAACATTGTTGGATGTGATGAACCCTTGTTAATAGAATTATATTAATTTGACTAAGTGTTTGAATATTTTTTATTGTTTTTATCGTCTTTTCAAT
>CAIGRP010026543.1:0-13187 GCA_903798385.1 Fraxinus cuspidata | reverse complement strand
ACATCAGATCAAAATCTTCAAGCTCCGGCGGCGGGGAGCTGCACTGGGAGCTCTGCGCGCTGCTTATCTTAACGAAATCTCCACGTGCCAAGAATTTCATTTCCTTCATTTTGAATGGTGGTGGAGGAGGAGGCATTGGTATAAGGGGAGATGGTGGTGCGATGATGACGCTTTCATTGTAGTAGGAGCTTGTTTTGTTGGGTTTTGGAGGTTTCCCGGCGTTGACAGAGTGGTACCGCCTGGGTTCCGGTGGTGGAGGTGGTGCTGGAGGCGGTGTGCTTATGTTCTTGAAACTGCGGCTTTTGGTTCCATTTTTGAATAAAGAATTGAGAATTGAAGAAGGTGCAGGAAGAGGAGGAGGAGGAGGCGGAGGCGGAGGTGGTGAAGACGTGGAAGATGATTGGAACCGCTTGCTTTTGAAAATATTGTTGAAAATTGAGTTTGGTGGCGGAGGAGGGGGCGGGGGAGGTGGTGCTGTGTTGGAAACAGAATGTACACGTTTATTCTTGCTACTCTTTTTGAACAGGTTTTGTAAAACCTTAGATGGTGGCGGGGGTGGGGGCGGAGGTGGAGGGGGTGGTGCTGCTGTACCTGACTGTTCAGGTGAAGAATGCTCGGAGGCGGAGGCGCTGTTATAAATATTTCTAGTTTTCACTTTCTTCTTTCTCTTCCTCTGACTTTTGATGTACAATGAAGCAATTGCAGTTGCTATTTCTTTGGTGGTGCCACTCCTTTTCCGGTGAATTATTTCCCTTTCTACCTCCGGAAATTGCGACTTTGCTACTGGTGGTGGCGGTGGAGGTGGAGGCGGCGGCGGCGGCGGAGGTGGTGGCGGCGATCTTTTTTCATTAAATTCGTCCTCATTCCTTTGCTTTTCAAACTTTTCTTTCTTTGGGACGCTTCTGAAAGATCTTCTGCGCTTCAAACTCGCTGCAGGTGGTGGCAGAGGAGGTGATGGTGCAGGTGATTTTGGCGGTGTCGGAGGTGGGGGTGGAGACCGTGGAGTTTCAACTTTATAGTTATCCACCGGAATCACCTTCACAATCGTCTCAGGCTCGTCACTCTCCACCTCACTCCGCCGAGAATGGCGGTGAAAATGTTCAGCCACTGGCGAAGTACGATAAGATTTCACCTCAGAATCATCAAAAAACCTGAACCTATTGTCCCGAATTTCCCACAAAGACTCCTGCCTCAGATCAGGATAAGAGCTGCTGCTCCTCCTCAGCCGTGCACCATCGCCGCTTCCCACCGGAGTACTCATAATATTATCGGAAAAACCGTACCACTGAGAACTCGAAACAGATTCCCTCGTCGGCGCCGGCGGCCTGGAAAAATCAGAAACTTGTGAAACATTTAAGTCCTGTAAATCAGCTTCATCAGATGGTGGAGCCTCATCATTTCTTCTGGCAAAAACGCCACAAATAATTGCAAACAATACCAACAAGATGTTGAGTGAATCCCAGCTCTTTTTCACTGAATTAGGACGAAGAATTTGAGTGGTGTGTGAAAGAAATGGAGGGACCAAGAAAAACATAATCACCAATATGAGAATTGGTACGGCCAGAATTAGTGCCACCGGGTTGAAGATTGGAGAAGGCTGCCTGCGGCGGCGAAGAGGGTTGAAGAAGGTGGTGGCGGTCGGCTGAGACCAGAAGGGTGGTAAGTCTCCATCTGCATCCATGGCACGGAGGATGCGTGTGGTTGTCCCCTTCGAATTGAGTATTGGTTGTTGCTTTTGGTTTTGGTAGAATGGAGTTTTAAATATTTTTGGTGGGTTGTGGAGTGGGCTGAAGTGGTGGGTGGGGCTGTCAATGGGAGTGTTTAAATGAAATGAAACTTATGCAAATACATTAATTTCAAAAATGTGTCCAATGCTATACAATAGTATTTAATACTATGTACGATGGGAATTGAGCATTTAAGACCTATACCATTCAAGATGAATTTAAGCTAGTTGTACCGTTTGACACCATTTTGAGGTGTTAAAATTGAAGTCGTTGATTTAATTAATTATTGTTAAAATCAATGAGTTAATTTCACTGGTGGCCACCCAACTTTATAGTTGGTGTTACCATGTCCATCGAACTTAATTTTGTTTCAGCATGACCACTGAATTTTATACTTAGTGTCACCGTGACCACCCAATTTAATTTTATATCACCAATGTCATTCAATTGCATATAACGTTTCACTATGGTCACTCAATTTTATATAATATTTCACAATGGTCACTCGACTTCTTTTAATTATTTTCATTAATTGTAATAGGGTTAAAATAGTAATTTTGCATTATATATATAAAAAAAATTTTAAAAAACTTATTTTAAAAATAAAAAAATAATTAAAACAATAAAATAAAATAAAAACTTATCAAACAAACATTTTTTAAATAAAATAAAAATTTATTTTAAAAAAAGTTACTTAGAAAAATAAAATAAAATAAAAAATTATTTTAAAATAAATGTTCTTTCAAAAAAGAAAATAAAATAAAAAATTATTTGAAAATAAATGTTTTAAGTTTTTTTATATATAAGTTTTTATTTTATTTTTTAAATTTTATTTTATATATATAATGCAAAGTTACATTTTTACCCCTTTTAAAATTAATGTAAATAGTAAAAAGAAGTCGAGTAGCTATGGTGAAATATTATATTAAATTGGGTGGCCATAGTGAAATGTTATATATAATTGAATAGCTTTTGTGAAATAAAATTAAATTGGGTGGTCATGATGACACTAAGTATAAAGTTCAGTGGTCATGGTGAAACAAAATTAAGTTTGATAGCCATGATGACTTCAACTATAAAGTTGGGTGACCACCAGTGAAATTAACCCTAAAATCAATAGTAAAATTGTGTGTCATGTCAAATAGTGTAAACAAAATTGTCAATCATGGTGTAAACACCTCTTTTCGCGACTAGACGCTTTTTTTTTTTTTCAAATCATAAACGGCTGAATTTCTTCATTCTTCTATTTCTTCTTTCTTATGCGTGCTTTATTAGTTTTTTTTTTCAAACATCTTTTATTTGAAGCCTATTAATTTATTTTTATTTAAAAAAAACATTTAACTTTAATTTCAAGTTTTAAAAGATTTATTTGCACAAAAATTAAAAATAATTTTATCGAAATAGTTAAATAAGATTTAAATTAAGGTGCTATCTACGTTATGTAATTATAATTAGGGATGCACAAAACTCTCGAATCGAATTGGACCGAACCGGATCCGAATTGAACAGAACCGAATCGAGCAGTTCTTCTTAAGTTAAATACCCGAATGGATATCTGAATTGAGAACCGATGAGTTTAGTTCGATTCTCAGTTCTGGACCAAAAACCGAATAAGAACCGAATCTTTTTAATTTTTTATTTTAAATAAGTCAAATTATTTTATTTTTTTTCTAAATGAATTTGTTAACTAATTAATTTTGATTTTACTATTTTTAATTTTCAATCAGCTCAACTTAATCAAATTGACATAAGTTTTACCCTAATCTCTTATTATACAGGTGCCGTTTTATTATTGTGAACTAACTATCTTCATCTTTTATGATTTTAACAGTCAAATTTATGAAAAATTCAACAAAGATGTGCAAAAGATATCATTAGGTTGATCTATATTATTTAGTAAGAGTTATGTTGAACTAATGCGAAGTTGTTGTAAATATAAAAAAAAATTAATTATTGTATGGAACTCGAAAACCGAATTGAACCGAATGGAACCGAACCCGAACATGTCCAACTCTAATTATAATTTTGAGACTCGTTATTTTATTACAAACTCTAAAAGTTTGTATGAAATTCCTATAAATCGATTTAGTAGGATTTGTTTAATTGAAAATTGAAACTTTGAAAAATATTCTAATTTTTACATTTCAAAAACTTGAAAATTGTATAATTGACTAATGGTATGAATTATTAAGTAAATATAATATTTTATAATTTTAGATGTTTGATATGTATTATTTTAATTATTAAATAATGATTAAAATTCTAAAATAATATTAAAAATAAGAAAAATGTTTTTTTTTTTTTTTTTACGCCTGAAACTCGCCTAGGTTCACTTAAGCTTATAAAACTTGAAACTTCGTCTTCAATTCTAATAACACTTTACACCTTTTAGAACATTGTTAAGACTTGATTAAAAAGAGAAACATTTCAAGTATATTTACTTATTTTCAATTCAGCATAATTTAATTTAAACATGACTTACCAATATGAAATGAGTTAAAAGTATTGTTCAATCTCATCTAGCACTACATACCAAATATGCTAATATTGTACTATCAGAAGTTTAAAACAAGGAAAGAAAATGGGAGAAAAATAGAAATGAGTTGGGTTGAGCAGTAGTTGTATGATTGGAGCGTGGTTGTAATGATTGAAACAGGCTGCCCTTTTACATCAAAACACCAATGCACACCTTTACATCATCAACTTTCTTAAAAGAAAAAGAGTCTTCTTTTACCATATATCATATCCCATACATTTGTTGGGGGTATTTGTTTCTTGTGCTTCATATTTATATTTTTTTACCTGCATCCATCCACCACCTATTCATTCCCCTTCATAGTTCATAAAAAAATTAGGTCTCATTAATTAATTATTTAATTATTTTAGCATTTTTGAATGTGATGATACTTTAATTCCAATGCCATTGTCAAAAGGCACAAATTAAGCTAAGCTTTTGCTTGTTGTGTGGATTTTGCAATAAACCCAATTAACTTTATTTGTTGGGTTCTTTTGCTTTTTTGCATTTGAATACAAGCATGGACAAAATTGAATTTTTTTAAAATTCAGAAAAAAAAAAACGTTCAGAGCCTGTTTTACAATCACTATTTTAGAAAAAAAGAGTTTTTAATAGTGATTTCTAGAAGAATGCATGGTTAAAAAGTAAGAAAATATTTTTGGTATACGTGAAACATATTTTATTATGTGAATGGAATGTGTGGTTGAAAATGATCATGTAACGAATCATAAAATAAATTAATAGATATCAAACAAGCATTCATATACACAAACACTTTTTTGAGTTTAGTGTTGCATTATTGGAGTTCCATTCTTGGCGTTTTCCTATGGAATAAAAGATTAGTAAGGGTGTGTTTGAGTAAGGAAAAGTTATTTATGTGATGAAAAATATTATTTTATTAATGAATATGTGGTTGAAAATGAGTAAAAAAATGTGAATGAAAATTTTAATGTGGCTCAAACAAGGACTAAATGTAATTTTGAAAGGAGATTTTACTTCATTAGCCAATGTTTTATAACTTAAAAATGTGATTTTGATTCAAGTATATAGAGAATTAATTTTTATCAGATTCAATAATTTGTTTGCACTTCTTGAGACAGCTATGGTGGCTTCGAAAGACAATGAAGTAAAAGTAGTAGTTCTATTTCGAAGTTTGATTTGTGATTTTATTTTGTCTACTAGACAAAGAACCGAAAAGAAAATAAGGGTTCACATCAATTTGACCAAGTTCAATTGGTTGATAAGAGTACACTAAATTACTTGTACTTAATCAAGAAGGAAACAATTGTAACTGAAACTTTAAAATATTCCATTGTGCATTTCAATTCTAGAAAGGGGCCTTTGAAATTATCCACCGTTATTTGACTTATTTCCATTTGAGCGATTTTTTTTTTCAAGAAACCCTTTTTCGTTATGTAAAATCTTTACAAGGTCGTAGTCCATCAATCTTACATTTCAAAGGTAGTAAATAGTTTAAAACATCACTAACTCATCGAATTTAGTCTCTCAAACCGTCAAACGTAATCAAATCTTATGAGGAGTCTGTGTGTAACTCGATCAAGTTTATAATTCAAATAACTTACTTAAAAGTTAGTATTTCCCTACATACAAGATTATTATAATTTGTGTGTGTTAATTTATGTGTATAATCCTGAAAATAAGGCAAAAATAAGAACAAAATATTGCCTTAAAGCTGTGTTCAGAATTATAAGAGTCCATCTTACTCAATTATGTTCATTTTAAACAAGGGTCTCGTTCAAACTTAAATAAAGCAAACAAAAGGTCCCATGACTAGTCGGTGCAAGACAACTATAATTTAATTAATTGTATGGTTTATTCTAAAGCACTTAAATATTTACTTATTATTTTTCTAAAAAATCATATATTTCTCAATAAAATTATCCATTAGTAATATGGTCGAAGTGTTGGATTATAACCTAACGTGTTGCTTCAATAACTTGATATGAAAGACGAATTGCTTAACATTTCTAATTGATTGATGGAAAAAAATAGGTTTAATTAATTACGATGCTTTCCATCATACTCTTACTTTGAACCCATCTATTGCAACATGAATTTTATAAAAATTTATTTCATCTAAAAGTTTAAACTATTAAAAAATAATGAATGTATTTATTGTATCCTATTCGCTAATAGCTCCATCCGGTGGCAGAGCGAGGCAAAAAGCTAGCAATGACCTAATCTAACGATGAGAAAAATTTTCAAACACAAAATATAATATTAAGCCCTAGTTTGGTAGGGTTAGAATTCATATTCTAATATAAATCAAAGTCAACAATTTTAACTTTTAATTGCATATTTTATTAACTTTTACCAAAATTTATTAAAAATCTGATCTTTATCCCTATCAAACATGGGATAAATATAAAAAATATAAAAAATACTTTTGATTATTATTTTTTATTTTTCAGATTGCAGTGGAGGCCTTGGGACCCTAGCGGCCTAGCCCGCACCTCCCTCTGCCACTAGCTCCACTGCACACATGTTAAATAAATTTTTTCATCGAATGCCTTATACATAAAAAAATTGAAAATACGTAATAGATTTGAATTCAAGACTTTAGTATGATCTTATTAAATTTAAAAGTTTAAATTCTTGTATATATAAGAAAGAATGTTATAACCTAAACTCCGCACAAAAAATAATATAACGGACAAAAAATAATAATATATATAATTGAAGAAAATCACACTCTATAATCAAATATTTATAATTTGTTTATTCTTTTAAGCAGAATTTTTTTCCACTCAATAAAATGAAATATGTAAATATAAATTTGCTAAATACGCTCAATATGCCCGTCATATTAACAGTAGAAAAAATTATTAAATTTCTCTAAATATAAAGTAGGGTCTCCTAATTTTTAATTCAAAAAAATATTGAAAAAGACAATAATCCCTCTCCTACTCCAAGTTTCTTCAACACCTACATTCAATCGACGGCCTCCGTAGTTTCTCAAGTGACAATTCAATCGTAACCCTCATATATTAATCATTTACTTTTTAAAAATGAAATCTTAACCAACACCTTTTCTTTTATTCATTTTCTAATCTTAAACAATAATAACCACACATTAATTCAAACCGCGTGCAGAGTGAATACGTGTCAATAAATATATCTCGTGATAAACGTGCTAATTACATAAATTATTATAGTTGAAATGCATGGAGTTGAAAGATGACCCTTCAATTTTTTTTATTTTTTTTAAATTACGAACTATTAGAATTGCCTTTTCTTGTTCCATGATTGTGCGAGAAGTAAAAATCAAATTTTAACATGATGATTTCGACTAAGCTTGATAAGAGTATGCACGAGTCACCTTCTTCTAAACCTTCGTCGTATAAAATTTTTTATGACTATTTTTAGAAAACGAAAAATGACAATTAATAGAGATTTTGCTTATACGAATGGACATGTAATATTATTCTACATATTTGCAACTCCTCGAATAAATCTTAGAATAATTAAGCTAATTTTCATTTTACAATAGGTATTTCTTGAAAAAAAATATCAATAAAACTAAGGTTTTCCTTAAAATTGTTGATAAAAACTATAAATAGAACTCTCATAAAAAGTTTCAACTCATGTGACGAAATCTGGATGAGTGACAAGGTTAACAAACTCATTATTATATGATTATATTAGTTAAAATATTGGTTGATTTGCTAATAATTCGTGTACAAATTGAACTCTAATCAATGTTCTAATTTATTTAAAGTCATTGAAATCATTATTTAAGTGCACTCAAGAATATAGAGTTGTTGGGACATCATTGTACATATTTGTATGTATATTTTTTTACACGTAATGTAATAATGCTTACATACATATATTGGGTTGTATCTGTCATGTGTTGGCTTGGCTGATTGTAAAATGATTCAAGGAAAAAAGTCAAACATGTTTATATGAGGTTTTCTATTTGATTACTTGTAATTCAGGACAATATAAAATTAGTTTGGGAGATGAGTACTGCTGTCATTTTATACTAATTCTATCAAGTTTAGAAGATAAGTATGAAAATAATCAGTGCTTTAATTCAAAACTTAGAACAACTAAGATCCTTATTTGATCGCATATACGAAAAGAATATGAAGTAGTTGATTAGATGAGCACAACGTTAAAGCCAGATCGTGAAACTTTATAATTGACTTGACTTCATTTATTGAAGTTAGATACGGAGTTTTTAGCACATGTGTCTTCATTATGACGATTAACAAATAGCAGCTTGATTAACTTCTCATTTTTAGGAAAGTAGATCTTTTTAACTTCACAATTCTATTATCCTTTCTCAATGCAACCCAAGGATTTCAACAACCCCGCACATGGTATTGAGCCTTCGCTGTGTTTCCTCAACCCTCCTACCAACTAGAAGGCTTTTGCAATTCGAAAAGGGAATAATCTTGGGAAAAGAAAGATGCATAAAGGAAAGAAAGGGAGGCGACTTCTTTGATAGATTCTGGCCAATCCAAATCTTTTATTATACTATGCACACTTTTTGACATATGTTGTTGGGAAGTCGAACCCACCATATAGGAGTGGTAACACGTCTTCACCTCCATCCAGAACGACCTACCATTAAAGAAATTTATCAACTTGCTTAAATTCAATTAAAGATACTTAAGTATATTCTAGGTAAACTTAGTTTCCTACAAAATTGTAAACTACTTTAATGAAATGGTAGATACGGTTTATTGTGATTGTTTTTTATTTTCACTCATTATTATTTATGAGAACAATGATTTTGTGTATTATAATAGGAGTCCTTTTGAGAAAAAGTAAAAATATTTCTCTAACATTATGAAATGTTCAGACCATCTCCAACACTACACAAAAATTTGAGATAAGTTTTACATTATTTGACACCAAATCTTACATTGAATTGAAAATCATCTCCAATCCATTACACAAAAAATTGCACCAAATGAACAGTGTTTAATCATTTTTTTATTCTTTACAATTTAGTTATGTGAAAATTTATTTATTTATTTAATTTACTACTACATAAATTACTAAATAAATAATTAAGTTTCGTTAATGAAAATATTGAATTCATAAAACAAAAGTATTAAATAATTACGTTTTATTAACAATTTAAAAACTTCCTAAGTACTTTTATTTTAATTCATTCCTTGATTATTATTGATTACATAATTAAAATTTATTGCAATTGTACATCATAATAATAATAATTTATTGTATTAAAAATATATATAACAAAAATGGACATAAATACCCTTAATCAATTTTTTTACAAAGTGAAAAAGATTGGCAAAATTGTACTCAACCATTTTGGCGCAAAATAGTGCAAAGTATGACTACATTGGAGGGACTTTGCTTTTGGCGCACACATTGAAGTTGCTCTTAGTAATTGGAGTCGCCCTCCAATTCAAAAATTAGGTGAATTTTATGAACATATGTCAAACATCTAAAGAGAGTTTAGGTTTATGTGTAGTCTCCATCTTCCCCCCATTTGTAGAGATGCGTTGTGACATCTTTCGTGTCATAATTGAGAACTTCACTTATAGCTATTATTTGAACTTCAATGTCATATTATAGATGTTAGAGTGTGTTCGGTTGACTTTATTTTCAATAGAAAATGTCATTGTTTATCCAAATTTTTTCTTTTTTGGTGTTTATTTGACAATTTTTTCCATGAAAAATATTTTTCAACTTTTGGTTCACGTGACCATATTTTCCTTAAAAGAAACATTTTCTTTAGAGAGTGATGATTTTTATTTTCCAGTTAATTCACACTCGAGACTATTCACTCCCTTTCATATACCCACTAATAAAAAAATAGGCAAATATAATATTTTATAGGTTAAGAGTTAAATCAATCAAACACATTTAATTAATAATTCTCATATAAATAAGTTATAGGCGATTGAATTCCCTAAAATTTATTTTCTTTCCATGTAAATCTCACACTCTTAGTCAAACGCACCCTTAATGTCAGCACATAATATCTTAGATTAAAACTTGAACTTTGATTACAAAGCTTAGAAACAATTTTACACACGTTAATTGACCAACTATTTCGAATATTATGTGTCAAACTCGAAGAAATCCATGAGAATATATTTTCAGTACAACAAAAGACCATCATGGACTCCTTGTTTGGTCCTATTATTTTAAAAATATATTTTCTCACTCTTATTTTTAAAAATACATTTTTCAATAAAATAATATTACACGTAAATTCAAAAATTTTCATAATTTTTTAATTGCACATTCTCTATCAAAATATTATTTCAAAATGTATTTTGAGAAAAAAAATGGGGCTCAACCAGGTTATTAGTCCGTTTGGCCTCAATTTTTAAATTTTTTCTCCCACAAACTCATTTTAATCCCATATTTTATCAGATTCACAATTTATTCTATTTTATTTTTTCAACTTTTCAATCATTTTTATCAAAATCTACTAAAAGTAATAATTTCTAGCAAAAGCAAACGGATTCTTAACATCTTAAGTAAAACAAGAAGTTCATTTATACAAGCGAATGAAATTGATCTCTTGCCTCCAATGTGCAAGATAAAATCTTCTCACTGCTGATATGGCAATTTACCAGTGTGAAGTTTTTTATCCTATATACTAAGAATTGGAGATCAGGACTTCACAAGCGAAATCCACTCTCATAAGGAATGTTAAGCCAACCAATTGGAAGGTTAACCAATCTTCGGCTCTTTGCTGGATTACTCATAGTGCATAAGTTTGACGGGTTTAATCAGTTTGGTGGCATTTAATTTCATCGTTTTGATATAAAGTATCTTTCATTCTCGAAGGTAAAGTTATGTTGCTTTATCAGATCTACATGCAGCCACATGCTTCTAAATCAGAAAATGAACCAGACTCTAGTATGTCCCTATGAGTCCGATTCTATTTTTCATCCCATTCATCGAAAGGCTCAGCCACTATTTGGTGTCGCTAAAAAATCTGATTAAAATCTAAATCAAATTTAACAATTAATTTTAATCACAAATTTTATAGAACTGTATCAAATTCTACTAAAAATTCAATTTTAATATGCTCTTTATAGCTATCTATGATTATTGTTTAAAAGGTGCATATAGAGGCATGAAAACAAGGAAAAAGCCGAATGTATAGGTCTGCAAGCCCCATGTGATAGAGGGGGTTATGTGACCTTGTACACCAAGCAAAATCCCGAAAATAAATCCATTACCAAGAAGTGGTGGGATGGTACCACATGGACCTGGTTTGATGGTACCATAGGTAACAAGCCCTGCAGGGACCAAAAAGGGTTAGGATGGTACCACATGTAACGATACTTTATAGAGCTATTACATGACATGACCGGACAGCTATTATTCAAACTCAAATAGTTAGAACATGTTTAGATAATACTAGACAATCTAATTTAATTATTAGTCTTTGATTTTTTCATCAAACACAAATACTATAATCTCGAAATATATAAGATTACAGAAATCAATAAAACGTCTATAATACTATTGTCTCACATATCGTACATATATTTTATCCTCGTTCAATATCTGATAATTATGTATGGGAACAAATGCTCATTTTGTCCATTTAATTATTCTCACTAACTTAAGTTCTATTTTTCTTAGTAATCATGTAAACTATTAACAAATGTCGAAATTTAATTGTCGTTAAACACTAAGATTAGGCTCCTGTTTGAGCTACATTCTCATTTTTATTCTAATTCTTTTGCTCATTTTCAACCACACATTTTTCAATAAAATAATATTTTTCATTACATCAATAACCTTTCTTTCTTTTTCAATCACATATTCACCGTCACATCACAAAAAAGTGCATTCTTTCTATTTTAATGTGCATCAAACACACTCTAAATTTCAACCTTTCAACGAAAATCTACCCATTTTTTAGGGTGATGGTCATACAAATTTTTGCTTTTTCTCATGTTCCTAATTCATCAAGATAAATGATCACAAATATTAGTCCCTGTTTGATAGTCTTTTTTTATTGTTTTAAATAATGAATTTTTGGAGAATAT
Organism: Fraxinus cuspidata; assembly: GCA_903798385.1. Taxonomy (NCBI): domain Eukaryota; kingdom Viridiplantae; phylum Streptophyta; class Magnoliopsida; order Lamiales; family Oleaceae; genus Fraxinus; species Fraxinus cuspidata. The sequence goes on along the minus strand of CAIGRP010026543.1, from coordinate 924 downwards.
TTGGTTAAAATACAGGGAAAAATTTAATTTACTTGTAAAATATTTGTTATGATTCTGAATTTGTGATTAAAAATAAGTTGGTAGAAAAAATGTTTTAAAAGAATGAAAGACAAACATGAGCTTAATCTCACTCATTGATAAATTAGAGAAACATTACACTCAATAAAAGATATATACTATCCTTTATTAGCACCATATGTAATTAATGCGTGTTGATCAATATCGAGTTGTTGATCCCCTAATTTATCCTCAATTGTTGTTGATACTATTTGTCAATTTTCGTAAACATGAATTAGTATAGGTTACACTAAACGTCATTAAATGAAATATATACTTAAATAAATTATATAATTTTACCTTTGAACACATCAAATAATAACACATATATTGTAGATAACATTATTCTTTCAAAGTTGGGCATTAGTTAAATTTTCCCTCCAAACAAGCCGAAACTTAAAATAGGCCCAATTTCCACGAAGCCCATTAGGTGTAAATTCCTCTCTTTACCTATAAACCCTAAATCAACCAAAACCCCCAAATTTGCTGTTGCAATTTTGCAGGTATAAAAACAATTTGTCTAGAAATTTCCACCTTCCACACGCGCACGCACCAAAATTGCACTCAGAAAGTTACACAGAAGAAGTGTGTGAGAGATGGTGTGGTTTCAGTGCGAGGATTGTGGAGACAATCTTAAGAAACCCAAGCTCCCAAATCACTTTAGAATGTGCTCTGCTTCTAAGGTTCAGTTTTTTCATGTTCCTTGAATTATTTCTTTCTAATTAAATACTTTTTATCAAATCCTCATTCTTGTAACAATTTGAATTAGCCTCGCTTTGTTTTGCTTGATTCTGTATTAGTTATCGTGCATTGATTGTGGGCAAGTATTTGGCCAGAAAACTGTTGAAAGTCACACTCAGTGTATTA
>CAIGRP010026542.1:0-17051 GCA_903798385.1 Fraxinus cuspidata | reverse complement strand
CATCTACTCATCAATAAAAAAAAATGGACAAGTATAATGTTTTTTAGGTTGAAAACTAAATCAATTAAACACATTTAATTAATAATTTTCATATAAATAAGTTCTAGACAATTGAATTGTCTAAAATTTATTTTATTTCCATACAATGCTCCAAATCAAACGCACTCTTAACTAATTTCCTTTCTTTTAGTTATTCTCTCCCCCTCTGCTGATCTATTAATACCAAGTCACAAAGCCATCAAAATCAACTGTCACGATTTTTCTAATACATACATATGACAAAAAAATTATAATTCCCCACAAAGGAAAAACAGGTTGTCACACTCAAATCGTGAAAGTTGCAAATTATTTATCTATTATACATACATGTCACAACTACGCATCACAAAGTAACAAGCTTAATCTGCAAAAGTCATATGTTGGAAATCACAAATTAGTTAATCCAAATACACCAAAAAGATCACAAGTCACAAAAATTTTCGTAGTCACTACCATTGAACTTCAACAATGAGTGTTGGAAATCTTCATTTCTAGATTTTTGGACGTGAAATTATACGATTGTGACCTGCTATGTACATTCAGTATATAACATATTATGATTACATAAAAATTTGTTTAAAGAGATAACGTGGGTTTGGATAGAGAGATGGCAGTCACATTCCGGTAAATTAGGTAACTAAATGAAGCTATTTATTATCATTTCTTTCTTAAAATCATCCAAAATTTCATAAAATACAGGATTTTTGCAATTTTGACGTTTATAACTGATTTATCATTTTCCAAATTTGTGACATTTTAGTTGTCAATTTTTTTCAAAAGCAAATGTACGTTTTATATGAATCAATGGGGCAGCCCATGGGCTTGGCCCGAGCTATCTCATTGGGCCAAAGATTAAGCCCAATGACAAGTCCAGTCCATGCCCATGACTTTCTTGACACATTCAAAATATAGAATTTTGTGTTAAAATTTTCAATATTCGTGTTTATATGCATAAAAAAAAAAATGTCACGGATTAGCCATGAACTTGTTTTATATACTCATTGCAATCATTTGTTAATTTGAAATTTAAAGCAGGAAAAACTAGGATTGGTTTTCACAACCTTTTAATTAGGATGATTTTAGTTCTCTAATCTTCAAAATGAAGTTTTGAATCCTTGACCTATTTAAATCTATAAATCTAAGTTCATACATGATAAAAATCGTCAATGTGCACGTTAAAATCGGAAATGACTTTCACATAATTTGGTCATGTTTTGTAAAAAAAAAAAAAAATTATGATAGATTTTATAAAAAAGTGAGTTTTTAAAGAATGTATGATCAAACAGAAGAAAAAAAATTTTGAGTTTACGTGTAAAATTATTTTATTGAGAGAATATATAGTTGAAAAATGAGTTTTAGAAAATGTGAATTAAACAAGGCCTTAAAGTTGGAGGGCAAATTGTAAAAAATTGTAACATTGAGTCCCAAATTCATGAATTAAATGTGACTTTCATGAGCAATTTTAATGTTCACATCAGCATTTTCTATCTTGCAAGGACTCATATTCACATATTTAAATGGGTAAGGAACTCATACCCTCACATTTGAGAGTCGAAGAGCTAAAGACACTTTCATTTGTCAATTGTAAAAAATTAGGGAAAATTGCAGCCCAGCCTATAGAGGTTCTGGCAATTTGGTCCTCAAACTTTAAAAAATAGAAAGTTGATCTCCACTAATTCAAGTTTGTAGTGTCGTTCGTGCTTGTAGTATTTTGTTCATTTTATTATACTTATAATTTACTGTAATTAAAATAAAGAGTAAAATCGTCATTTAACTAAAAGCTATACTCTCTAGCGAAAAATTAGAGGATTTTCATCCAAATGGACCATTGCATACTAACTTATCCTTTTTTAAAAAGACTATGAGTCAAATTGCTACAGTCAAGCCCAATCAAGAAATCACAAGACGGCCGGTATATTGTGGTCAAAATTGTGACACGGAGATGGGGAAAATGATATGCTTGGGGGAAAAAATATATATATAATTGAACACATATAATGGCAAAATAATTTTTGACACATAAAAAGTCACATTGCTTGTTACAATTTATTAAAAGGTAACATAATGTCTTCGTATCATAAAATTATATAAAATATCGCATGTCTCCGTGACTTAAATTTAATTGTCTAAAATCTTATTCTTTATAAAATTTTCATTAAAATCACATATGTATACCCCCATTATTTTTTAAAAAAAATTAATGGATCCTTTCCTCACTTTCGAATATAACTAATTTGTTGCTAATCCCTTTAAAATTAAAATCAAGATTTTAAATTAAATAAAATTCAATAATTAATTTTAATCACATATTTTATAAGATTCACAATTTTTCAACCACACATTTCATCAAGTTCTGTCAAAATCTACTAAAATTCTAATTTTGTGTACCGAGTTGTAAACAAAGTGATAATGCAAGACCATTATCCACCTTGGGTAAGATATGTGGCTTGAAAACGTTAAAATTTTTATGTATTTATTCATTTTTTTCTACGAATACCAAATGTTAGGTTAAAAGGGAAACATCATTCACACATCTTGACTCCTATAGTCCCATATCTATAGACTACACAGCAAAGACGACAAGACATTTGTGGCCTAAGAGCTTAAGATGATAATTCAATGAATCAATTAAGTATCTTCAAGATTTTTCATAAAGTTGGACTTCTATTATTTTCTAATTAAAGCCACCATGAAAACATGAAAAAGGATATTATAAAATAAATTAATTAAGACTTCCAATTCTCCAGTAGTCCTTTGTAATATCATACACTAGGAAGACTAAACATGTAGAAGAGCAAATTGCCTTCATGGTCGATGAAACTTTCAGCGAAATCTTAATTAAGCTATTAAGCTTTAATTTATTTTATTTGATTCATTGAATTTCAATTTAGTTTTGAATTTCATCATTATATTCATTCGGTCTATCATCTCCATTCTAATCGAAATTGATTAATATGACATTATTATTGATCTTTCTATGCTTCATCTTGGAAACAAAAAATTATAAAATGAAGGTTATGGCGATTTTTTAGATTAATTTTTTTAATTCTTTTGCATGTAGCGATAAGTTTGGATGTGATATTGTTCTTAAAATGATTTTTGAATGAAAATGTTCCTACAAAATAAAAAAAATATAAAAAAAATGAGCTCACGTATAAAATTATTTTCTTAAGTCCCTATTTAAGCCCATTTTCTATTCAAAATACATTTTGAAATAGTAATTTGTTGAAGAATATTGGGTTAAAATATAAGAAAAAATTTGAATTTGCATATTAAATTATTTTAGAGAAGAATGGATGGTTAAAAATAATTTTAAAAAAATGAGAGTCAACATTTTCTAAGATAATTATTGAATAAAAATGAGTTGGAAAAAAAAATTCTAAATAAACCAGGGCATAATGTTATCAACAATCATTTGGGAATTCTGATTAGCAACGCCGGGCCCCACGGACCCTAAAGCTGAATGGCCCACCGTCAAATCCACTGAAAGAATCCCACCACCATCTATTATATAAATATATACTTCTCTTACTATACATGATAGGACTATGGCTGGGCCTGATAGCAGTCTCATCTCTGTCTCACATTTAGACCCCACTCCCACATGGCTACATGCTAAGTTTGCCGGACCGCTTGCCCTTAAATATATTTTTAATTAGGGTTTGATTTAAAGGTGGAAGACACCATAATTAGAGTTTGATTTACAGGGAAAATTGCAGCAGCGGTCTCTCATCTTTTTCAATTTTTATAAACTTTACCATAATTTTCATTTTGTGCCAGCAAAGATTCCTAACATTTCACAAATATACAGTTGAAGTCCAAATAGATGGAAAATATCCATTTGACCGTTAGTTGATCAAGAAAATCAAAATTTGATTCATTTTGACCTAATTAAAAGAGACAAAATGGTACTTTACATTTTTCTCATATTAAATACATTAAAAAATTAAATTAAAAACCCAAAAAATAAATATAAATATATAATCTCCACTCCACTTCACCCCACTCCCCTAAATAAAAATCTGAAGAGGTCTGTCTCTCCGACAAAATCTACCGGACATCGTTGCCATCGCCACCTTCATACCACACTACCACCACAACTCCCACTCACCATCACCCATGCCCACACCCACAACATTCAATATGAAACCAAAAATCAAATTCATCTCTATCAAACCCAGAAATCAAATTCATCATTGTCGTTACTATTATCGTTATTGTTAGTATCATTATTGTCTTTCTTTTGGATGTGAGTAATCGAGGTCCACTTGTAGAGCAAGAGGTGGGAAGAGCCATTACTGCCACTAACGATGCCGTTTGGTTGGAATTGGAGGGCACCATATTGACCTCACTTTTTCTTCCACTTACGGACTGGCCTCGTGAAGACGGTGGCACTAGCATTGTCGTACCTAGATGAGGACGGCCCAAACCTAGCCCTTATTCCCTCCATTTTTCAATATAAAGTCTGATGTGGCGGGCTGCAGCGATGAGAGCAAATCTGGGGCAAATCTGTGCGGCAATTCTTCCAATTTGATTTTTGGTAGTTGGGTGGGGTGTGTAAAGGAGAATGATGGCTTTCCGATGATGTGAAAATCCGACGGTTTGGGTGGTGGTGTCGGCGATTGATAGGTTGATTTTTGCAGATTAGTTTATTTAAATTTTTTTAATTGGGTTTCATTTGATAATGGAGAAAATGGTAACGAATGTGGTGGACGCTGTAGATTTGGTGGTGACGGTTTGGTTTAGGGTGGGGTTTGGGAGTGGGCGTGAACGGGTATTGGGGAATAATATAATCTGGGGTTGTGCCGAACGGTGTTGGTAGCCAATTTTCAGTTGTGGGGATAGGTGGAGGGTGGGCGGGGGTGAAGAATAAACCATTTTTTTCCTTTGGTTTTTTATTTAATAATTTTAAACTTACCATTTTGCTCCCTTTTAATTATGTCAAAATTAATCAAATCTTGACTTTCTTGTCAACTAACGCTCAAATTGATGTTTTTCATTCATTTGGAATTCAGCTGCATATTTATGAAATGTAAGGGACCTTCGTTTGAACAAATGAAGATTAGGGTAAATTCTGCAAAAATTAAAAATGTTAGGGACCAGTGCTGCAATTTTTCCATATATATGAATTTATGTTCTAGTGGTAAAAATATTCTGTTCAAATATAACTCATTTCTATGGGTGTCTAATTCTTCTGTCTGATCTACATCATCTATGAAAACTTAGGTAGCACTGAAATAAAAACGAGAAAGAAAATATGATAGAATACTTTAAATGCTATTTTTGAATAATGTAGAAGTAGTAGAACTAATTTTTATAAAGTATATATTTAATTTTATTTAAGAAAAATATATTTAACATAAGTCCGCGTTTGGTGACCATTTTTTTTTAAATATTATTTGAATATTGAATTTTTGGATGATGCTTGGTTAAAAAATTTAGAAAATTTTTGGATTTACGTATAAAATATATTATTATGTGAATATGTGGTTAAATAAAAATATATGTAAAAAAAAAAAGATTTTTGAAAGAATGGAAGACAAATAAGGTCTAAATTCAAACTCTAATAACTTAAATAACTTACTGAAGAATTAATGCTTAAGATTATGCAATTTATAGTAAAAGCCCAAAATTAAATTATTAAATCACACAAAAATTCCATAATAATATGATATTCTCAACTAAGTTTTCAAATATTTTGGTCAAAAGCTTCTTGAAAATTTCAGTAAAGTTTGTTCAAGGTTTTTGGATTTTATTAAAAATAAATAAATAAAAAATCAAACATTTAGGAGTTTTTGAAACATACTTTTCAAAGATTTTCGATTTTTAAAATGGTCCAAAACAATAATGCTAGCAATATGAAGTGTCTACAAATCCTTGCAAGTGGGGTATAGTAATTTGTTTGAGTCCCATTTTCGGAAAAAATAAATTTTACAACAGTAATGTTTTAGAAAATGTATATTTAAAAATAGGAAAAATTTTAAATTTAAATATAAAAATATGCTATTAAAAATGTGTATTTAAAAATGAGTCTGAGTAAAAATAAATATTCAAGAATGGAACCCAAAGAAGAGCTAAAATTCCTGGTGCAGGTAAAAACGGGAACATAAAAACATTAATGAATGTCGAAATCAAGGGTCCTAATTGAGTAGAAACCAAAAGCATACAAAAGAAAAGGGTTGGTTTTAATTTAATGTAATGGTGGTGGGGGAGTGGGAAAGCAGCAGAGTTATGATGTGTCTGTTGTGTGCATTGGGAAACAGCTCCCGCGCTGTTTTCGCGCGCCCTTAGGGAAAGAGACCCTACACTCATTACTGATATTACCCGATGTGTCTCGTACACTTACACACCATATATGTACTTGTTTGTACTCATAAATACATACATGCATTCAATTACTCCAACTCTTGTCATTAATAATTATGTAATCAGTCATTTCTTAACTTCCACTCCCAAAAACAAAAGGAAATTTGAGTTAAGCTACACGTATAGAATATTTTTACAGAATTGTTACAATATTTCACTTGTCACATTATCATTCATTCTTATCAAAAATCACAAAAAAAGGCACCATATTGGTGTATGCAGGGAATAATTTAGGAATTTTCCACAAGTACAAGAATTGTTTCAAAGAACTCTCAAAAGTGTGATAACGCACCTGATTCGCAGACCTTTTTTTTTTTTTTGCCATCTGCACCATGTGAATCTTATAAAACTTCAATGAAAGAAACTTTGTACATGTAGCGTTGTTCGAGAAGGAAATGAGAACAACTTATTGGGAACAAAAAATAGGACATGAAATGTTGTGAATTTAGTTTTAGAAATTTAATATTAAACTATAGTTGCAAATTAAGCAATCAAATGTGATTCTTAATAGTAGTCCGTATTCGGTTTAGCTAAAAAGCACGCTTTTAATAAATTTGATAAAAAAAAATGATGAAGTACATAGTTGAAAAGTTGATAAAAATTGTGAATCTCATAAAATATGTAATTTAAAAATAAATTTGAGAAAAAATAAAGATCAAACGTGGACATAGTTTTAAAATATTCTAGTCAGATATTATAGCCTTGAGTTTTTTTGTTCAATCAAGGTAATTTCCAATAACTAGAATCATTTTTATTGTAATTTCTTTGTTATTTTTCTTAAATTTATATTTCTCAAAATTGATATCTTTTTCATGAAAAATAATTTTATTGCATTAGCTATAAGAGATATTATTAATTGATGTATTGATATTTATTTTTCAATTGATTAAAGTTAGTGATTTGTATACATCCATACATAGTGTAAGCCAGATTTTTAAGCCTCAATACTTGTTTGACTAAGTTTCCGAGTGCTTATAAGAAATCAATCATGCTTGGTGTGTATCTTGATAAACACATTTGTAGACAATGTCACGTCATTAAACAATTAAACAAAAAGCTATTTTTGCAACCAATGAAACTTTGCCAACACATCATCCTATCAATATAGATTTTAAAAGATAATGTAAAAATGGCAAAATCCACAAGTAATTGATCTTAATGAGTGTGTGGTTAAAAAAAATAGATAAAAGTTGTGGATTGTACTGTATAATTAGATAAAAATAAAGTTTGATCAACTTATAAACAATTATAAACTTTTCTAAACAAGCTTATATTACAAAAACAAATGAATATGATTTCAACATTAAAATCTTATTGTTTTTTGACAATTGTATGCACTAGAGGAAACTAAAATCAAAGCATTGACACAATCTTTCAAAATTTTAAAATATTTGAATAACACAACGTGATTGATGTATCTCGTTGGAAAAAAAAATCTTAGGTTGTACTAATTGTCTAATGTGAAATAAGATCAAGATGGATGAAGTGTTTTTTACTACGAGACACCACGAGGTGGAATACCTTTGCTCTTTGGGTTCTAGTTTAGCATTTTCGAACATGTCAGGATGCTTTAGTTATAGATTTTTATAATTTTTTATTTGTTCCAAAATGTATGAACGTTTTTTTTCTTATTAGTAATATGTCGGGGGTAGATGATGAGGGTGCTGCGGAGGTGTCAATACTGTTGAGATTTCCAAGTGCAACTAATGATCATTTTCACTGGCCACTTTAAAAAAAAAATGTCAAATAGGAATAGATGCAAATTTCTGTTTTCTGGTTCTAATCAAATTTCTCACTTCCCTTAAAAACTCAATACGATTTATGGGTACAATCCTAAATTTTTGATTGCAACATTTTAAATATTTTTAAAATTTTTATAGTTGATTGCTTTAGGGCATTTTGATTATAAATAAATGTTTATCTTAAAACTAATTACCCTACCCAGTTATTGTTTGTGCTAAATATCGAAGAATTCATACTTGTAGTAATAGTTTTAGAATGTGTAACAAGTTGTTTACTCGCAAATGATACACTTGGTAATATACAATCTAAACAAGAGAAGTTTAACACTTCATCTTGATGGATTATGTTGTTGTCTATTTAGTGAATAATTTTACATTGGTTATAGGAGTTTTGACTTCATGTGTAAGACCTAGTAAAAGTAAATTTAGGAAACGAGCTCTCTAGTTGCTTGAAGGTTAAGCTTCATCCAGAGTTAATGATGGACCTTCATCTTTGAAAAGAGTATGGCTTTGTCAAAATTGATGGGAGGGTAAAGGACAATGAGATTTCGTGTTTTAATTTGTCACATGAGCTTATGTATAATTAATTGTGTATAAAGACTATCTTAAGATAAAGCATATTTAAAGTGATATAATAAACAATTAAAATTATAGGCTTTGGACATATAAATAAAGTATGAGCCTAAATATGTATAGAGAACGAATCCTTAAGGTTGTATTTTCATGATAGGTCGAAATATCCATGAAAACAATAAATAGGATTATGATCCACAATTCATATGTTATTCTCATTTTTTGTGTCATCTCATGAAAACAAAAATGCAAGAAAAAACATATTGAAGAGAAAGATAAAAAATCCACAATCAATAATAGGAAATCAACAATTAAGAAAAATAAATTGAAATAATGAAGATTATGGAGCAAGAAGCAAAAAAGTCAAGAACTCAAAAATTAAAAGTGTTAATAATGAAGATTAAATATTAAGAAACCAAACATGAAGAGATTGCAATTAATCTTTAAGATTAAAAATCCGATATTTAAGAATCATTCACAATGAATCAATGTATGTTCCACACTTTATAATTCTCTCAGTGATTTGACTGGGGGATCTTGACAATAAAATATTTAGATTTTCAAATTCTTGAGATTTAAAGTTTTTAAAAAATCCAACAAAAGATATCATAGTCAACTCTATGTTAAACCATTGAAAATAAATAAAGAATTTTAGTATTGAAATTCATAATTTGGATTTCTCAATTTTGGAGTGTGAATTTCAAGCCATAAGTTTCAAAATTTTGGAACGTTTAGATAAATTTTCAGAAAAAATGATGAACAGGAATAGCTGGGAATCCTACAGTGCCATGTCTGCTCATTGCGGCACTCAGGGACTGGCCCCTTTAGCTCGACAACGTCGCGGCCTGGGAAAGGACTACTTGGGAAGTGCCGCTGCAGCGCCCGACTTTTGTAAGAATTTATTTTTTAGAAAAAAAAAACAATTTTTTTTTTTAAAAGATGGGGTAATCAAATCAAATCTTGGTATTAAAGTTTCTTTCGCATTGCTAATTTTCTAAAATAGATTAATTCAAACAACGTATTACCAAAGTAACATCTCTTGTCTAAATTAACTTATTTGGAATATTAGAAATGTTGTGTATAGGTAATTTATGCGGGTATTGACCGACCCAAATGAATGTCAATAATTTACCAAATTATTTGCACACATGTATTAATAAATATGTGACAATTATAAAAAAAAAATTATGTAAATATTGAGTCGGTCCAAAAATAGATTTTATGTTTGACATGGTTTATTGTCAATATTTGATTATTATACCAAAGTACTACTTACAAGTTGATAATTCTGTCTAAAAACTAAATATCAATATTGTATCGGGTCTCTTATGGTGGGGCCATCATTATTTAAATCATGTGAACATATTAATTAGGGTTTAAGTTTTCTATTCAATTAATCTATCTATTTCTGTAATATCAGCCAACATCAATTCAATTCATATGCTTGAACTAAGTTTAGGAACTAGAAAGAGAACATTTATATTGTTGTTGGCGGCATGTATCTAGATTTTGCGTTAAGAACTGAACAACCTACTAGAGAATTCAGAATGGTCAAATTTCTAAAGAGCATATTAGGACAAACTCCATGATTACGTATCCGCTTACTAAAGAACTACCACCAAAGTCTTTCATGAGCACTCTATTCATATGAGTGTTGCATATTTTGATAATATGGCAGTTTAGTGAGAGTTTGTATTTGGATGTTTTCTGTTTTAGACACATGATTTTATCCATAGATATTCAGTTTCACTTTGATTAAATTTTTGGGTTGATCTCATTAAGGAATTAGGTAGGATCAATTAGAAATAGACACATTTTGATCATATTACATGTAACTTCTATACTTCATATCCATACTTGATACATGTCATTTGATTGTATTGATATACGTGATCATTGATGAGTTTAGTTATAATATTTCTAACGGAAATCGCCTTAATCCTATATTAGCATAATTAATGGATGAAAATTTTCGAAAATTCTTTTGATTATGATAGCAAAAATATTGGCATTATAAGGTTATGCACATTTATAAGATAACATATATAGTCCAGTAGGAGATTGTTGGGTTTTATTTTGTCATGTGTGCCTACATATACAATTAATTGTATATAGAGGCTGTCTTAAAGTTAAACCCATTTAAAATAATCTAATAAGGAATTAAAGTTATAGAATTTGGATATCTAAATAAAGTATGAGGCTAAATCTATATAGAAACCAAATCTATTAGGCTGTACTTTTCATGATGAGTCGAAATACATATGGAAACAATAAATAGGACTATAATCATCAATTCATATGTGATTCTCATTTTTTTGTGTCATCCCATAATACAAGAGAAAACATATTGAACATAAAGATGCAAGATCTAGAGTCATGAACAAAAAATCAACAATCCAGAAGAATAAATTGAGACAATTAAGATTATAGAGCAGTAAGTCAAGAAGAAAAATTCAAAAATTAAAAGAGTCAATATTCAAAATTAAAGATTAAGAAACAAAATATGAAAAGATTGCAGTTAATCTTCAAGATTTAAGATCCAGTATTAAAGAATTTTTCTCAATGAATCAATGTATGCTCTGTACTTTATAATTATCTTGGTGATTTTACTAGAGGATCTAGACAATAAAATATTTAGGTTTTCAAATTTTTGAGATTTAAAGTTTTAATAAAATCTAATACAATAGACTTCGAAAGCTCTAAAAAAGACTAGGAAATTTGATAGCCGTTCTCAAGCCTATACCACCCGTAGTCTATTGGCCAAGCCAAAATCGTCAACAAGATCATAAAGTATGTTCTAAAGAAATTCAAATATTCTCCAATCAAAAAGGACTTTCTATCCAAATAACGCCGGAGTTTCTATAAAATTTGGCTACTAAAAGTTTGAGGTCATCACCATCATTCCATATTTTTCCACTCTTTGCCACTTTAAGTAGAGAAGATATGAATCCATGAAATTAACAAAATTAATATATGTTTTAGTTTGTCAATTTTAATTTTGATTTTGATCGGTTAAGAGGTCTTTTAAATCGAGAATCATAAGATTCTATTAAATATTAAAAATTAATATATTAAAATAGAGTTAAATGTCAAATATCTTTAATGACAAATTAACGACTATAAGTCTATAATTAACTAAACCGACAGCTCTAGGTGATATTTCTTAATAAAGTTGTTTATGTTTCTTGAAAAAATATTTGATTTACTAAAATCAAATCGTAAGATCGAGGTTGCAACTATTTTGTAAATGTTCCTTATCAATTTTTGAGATGCGAAGAAAATCAAATAAAACCAGAACGATATGAAATTCATCAAGTATTGATCTATAACTCTAACTCAAAATTAAAGTAAACTCCACTTTTAGCTTACTTTTAAGATAAATATTTTAACGAGAATGGATTTTATATAACAAACTTAGTTATAAACACTATTCGAAAATATGGGTAATGGGTGGCAAATGTGGGTGACCCAACCCACAAGTTATTAAAATAAATTGGAGGGAGTGGTTTGAATAGAATCTAAACTCATAACTTCTCTCAACTCTCACCAACTTTCAAGTTTTTCATAACTCTCATAACTTTGTCTTGTACTCAAGTAGAGAGTGAAAATATGACAATAAAATAGTGAAAATTCATATGGAAAATATCACCAAAATTGAAAGGCACATAGAACCACTATTTTGACATGAAAACTCTAAAAAATTGACACTTAAGTTGTGGCTAATAGTCTCCTTCCATTGTGATCGGATTGAGACGTTTGAAATGCAAGAAAATAGTTGATTTGGAGTTTTGAAAAACAGTGTGATTCAACTATTCAAAAGATCTTAAAATTCATCATTTTAAATAAGCATATTTATCAGAAATTCATGTTAAAGTATGCTGCAAATTACTTCATTGGTAATAGAGTCATAATGTTGAATTCCTTACTATAATACATTCATAAATATGCTCATTAATTATGGCCTTAAAATGAAGAAATTATGATTTCTTGAAATTTAGTTGAAAATCTGAAAGTTTTGTATGATTTTTTTGTCATTTTCACACTCGGACAGATTTGTTAATGTCCCAAAAGCAGCATTAAACATTAATTTTGTAAAACTTGACTAAACAAATGTTTTCAAAACATTGAAATTAGTTGGGATGACCAATTGAAACGTTTTTTCAAGAACAATGTGGTGGCGCTAATGCGCCCCTATTTTTTTTTATTATTAATTTAAGAAAATTATTACAAATTGGTCCCACAAGTAAGTGCGCGTGAAGAACTCGATTTTGATTCTAAAAATTGTAGATTGGTTTTTGAATTATTCTTGATTTTTCAGTATGAGTAAATTAATTTTTGGATAGTTAAAAATATTTTTTTATATTTAATACTTGAAATAAATTTGTAAAAAGTATTAAAAACATTTTTTTTACTTGAGTAAATTCTGAATTTTTTTTTTAAGTCAAAAATATTTATTAAATGATATTTGACTAATGTGAACTATTTTTTAAAATGCTCTCATTTAAAAAAAATAAAAAATACTCTAAAAGTATTTAAATTACCACGTTTTATATACGTTCATGAGTTATGTGGGTCTTTGATTAGGTTATGTAATCCATTATAACTTGTTTTCAATTTTTGTGTTTGATCATATGTTATTGGATATATAGATACTTATAGCATCTTTAGAGAGAATGCTAAAAAAACAAAGACTATAGAACTCATTGAAAAGTTATATGCTTATTAAAATCAATAAATGGATATAGAGCATGACTTAATGGAACGAGTAAATATTTTTATGATAAACAGAATATGAGAATTTTGATATCACTCCCTATTTGTCAGGATTGTTTTGCAATAGATATAAAGTGAGGTTGAAAGCCTGTATAATAAAACTTAAATGATGTGAGTTTTATTTTTCGATTATAATTAAAATTATTTTTTGAGAATTAATTTGTGATATCATGATATATGTCATAATTGGATAAACATGCATATTTATATTTTTACTGCACATTATGGAATTGTCTTAGGGTCCGTTTGATTGCAAATGTGAAAAATTGGTGGAAAGAAAATGATTTCTAGAGAATTGAATTGCCTAGAAATTGTTTTATTGAGAATTATTATTAATTTCCACCTGAAAAATGTTGAAAGTTTGGTGTCCGTTTGACTTTATTTTTTTTTATGATAATTGTCCATGAAAGTGATAATTTTTTACCATACCGAATATCATTCGTTAGACTTTGTTTTCCATGAAATGGAAATTTTTTTTTTTTACCATTGTTGATAGAAATTTTTCCAATTGAAAAAAAAAAAATCAAGGAAAATGGCACGTGGGAGCCACAACCAAGAAACCAAATTCAAACATGCAAAAAGTAGAAGTTGGAAAATATTTTCCTTTTTTCATGGAAAAGATTGGCCTATCAAACACACCCTTATTGTATTACACGATATCTGTTAATTCATAAGTTGTTATGAATGCTAAGGTCAGTAGAAATGGTGATATTCTTACTTAGATCAATTGATTGTCAGTTAAGTGATAGTTTGGTGATGGAAAGATTTAGATAAAATTTCACCTATAACTTATTTTGATTCACCAATTGAGTAAGAGTTCTCAAACTAAAAGAACTAATATAATTCTCACTTAGAACTGATAAATTTTGCGTTATGAAATTAAGTTTATGATAGTGAAACAATAGGATTGCGGACAATGATTGGGAACATAGTGAACGTTTGACTCTGTGCCTAACGTTGAACTATTGTATACATTAATTTGCGTAAATGCAAAATTGTATATGTGCATAAATTGGCATTGATTGAGGATAAAAGTGTCTCTAAAATTTGATAGATTGTTGTATCAAAATCTATAGTTGTTGACCTTAATAAATGTGAAGCTAAATGCGAGAACATTTGACATGACAAGATTTTAAGTGTACTAGAAGAATATAATGCTTTAGAGAGTATCAGTCACGTAATAGAAGATCTGATGTGGGTCATACTACTCTAGAAAATAAAAATCAAAACTTTGTCAAATATGAGAAAATATAGATTCTAGTACTTCTGTTATAGATGACTATTTTCTTGAATGTGACTGAGTTGAAATGGTTAACATAGTGTTGACAAATTTTTGTTAGTCACAATTTTTTTGGTGAGTAGTAAATTCAAACTAGTCTTTTTTCAATGGATGGAACTTTGAAGTCAATGTGACTTACTAATTGAAGTGTCAACTTTCTCTATTGGCACTACCCACTATGTGATTTAGAAATCGTGCGACTTGATGTTGCTAAATCTCGAGGACATGCTTGTGTAGTAATGTTCTAGTTCGCATAATATTTCGGATCTTAAGTTTTAAATGAGCTAAAACAAATTCGGATAATGAAGAGACTGAAATATGGACCAAGAAAAACATATCAGACAAAAGTGTGTGAAAGTGGTTTTGGTAGATGACCAATATTATAAATGTTCAAATGTTTAAACCATACGATTTGAATCTCCTAACTTAAAAGTAGTTAGGCTAAAGGATATTGCACTTGAATATGTTTCACTTAGTGTTGCTAACGTGTCAACATTCTAAATATTGGATCTTATTTTATGTGGATAGTGGATTCAAGAATTAGAAACACACTTTATATGAGATCAAGAAGTATTATTAGTTTATTGTCGAGTTTTTGACTTGAAACAAAATAGATATATACAAATAATGAATATGGAGTGAAAGTATAATGACTGGTACATGCAACATACTGTTGCAAAGGGGAAAAACTGCTATCCTATTTGATATTAAGAAGTATCAAAGACTCCACTAAACTTGATCTCATTGTTGTTCGCTGAGTATGGTCTCCAACTTGAACTTATATGTGATAGCATTATTTGTACTCATAGGGGTGATGTTTAGTTACCGTTTTGGATATTAGTGCCATGGTTTGAAGTTTTAACTTGAGAAAACCATTAAAAATGTAAAAGCTAAACTTTTATTGAGTAAATCCATCCGAATTTCTTGCGAGATAGAAATGGAATTTCATATTTTCATTACATTTATAGATGAATTCACACATTTCGGTTGTGCCTATGATTTTCATAAGTTGAAGATATTTATTAATTTAGAAT
The DNA here is from genome assembly GCA_903798385.1 of Fraxinus cuspidata. NCBI lineage: Eukaryota > Viridiplantae > Streptophyta > Magnoliopsida > Lamiales > Oleaceae > Fraxinus > Fraxinus cuspidata. The sequence goes on along the minus strand of CAIGRP010026542.1, from coordinate 1,245 downwards.
TTACTGAAAAGGAGTAAAAAATAAGATTGTGAAAGTGAAGACTTTGAGAATTGTTTGAGAGCATGAATCTCTATCATGAAAGATCTATGATCTAGGTAATGAAAGAGAATATTTTATTGGAGTAGTTAAATCACCAATAATTATATGGTCTAATGGGAAAAAAGAACATAATATTACTGATTGTGATGAAATTTGAGATAATGAAGTCCAATTTATGCATTTTTCTTTTGAAAAGAGTATTGGTTTATTAGCAATGTGTCACTTAATGGAGTTCTTTTTATATTAGTACTTTTAAAATATATAAACTTTGGACACGTAGATAACTAAATATGGGTTGTCTTAGATTCATAATCGATTATGTAAGTTTTTTTGTAATGAGTTTGAGAACATGAGTCTATTAAGAATGAGATAAATCTCTGAGATACACATAATAGTCAAAAAAGGTACTTAAGTGAGATTTTGGATGGATATCAAGTCACAAGATGTGATATTTGACATTTTTCCTAGTTAGAGAGAAAACTTTAGAAAATATTATTAAAATTGATCTTATATATATTGATGAATCAATTTTTAATACATAAGAGTTGGTTTAAACTTCTAATTCAAGTGGGAGTAATCTATTTTTTCAGTGGGAGCTATCTATCCATGTGGGATCTAGCTAAGAACTATCTAATTTTAGTGATTATTGGTTTCAAGTGGGAGTTAAGAGTTATTTAATTTCAATAATTATTAGTTCAGGAAACCAGCGGAGAAATGTGAGGAAAGTGATGGAAGTATATATGAGGTATAAAATTCCAAGCTAATTTGAGACGTGGTGGAAGTTCTAATTGGATATTATGTTTATTTACAACATTCAGGTTCTTAAAAACTAAATGGNAATTCTTGATTTAGAAAACTAGTGGAGAAATTTAAGGAAAGTGATGGAAGTATTTATGGAGTGCATAATTTCAATCCAATTTGAGATGTGGTGGAAGTTCTAATTGGACATTATGTTTACTGAGTACATTCAGGTTCTTAAAAACTAAATGGAAGACTAATGAGTTTATGATAAATAACACTTTTTTTTAAAGAAAATGTTATACTCAGTATGAGTATATTGAGCCATACAATTCTTTTTCTTAGCAGTAAAATTCACTTTTATACGTTGATGCTAATCATGAGTGTGTGCTTAAGCTTAGATTACACCAAATAGACTTATAGACTGCATTTTTATTCCCAATTAAGAATTGATTGAAGAGATCTACA
>CAIGRP010026523.1:0-10323 GCA_903798385.1 Fraxinus cuspidata | reverse complement strand
AAAAAAAATTGGCAGCAGCTGCAGCACCGATTTTGGTAAGAAAACTCACGAGTTTGGCAGTTCAAACTTGGAGACGACCGACGAGCAGGCTAGGCACTGGGCAGCGGCGACTGCGGTGTCACCAGTGGCGGACTCACGACAGTCGCCAGTCGGGCACTACTCGGCTGCAGTGGCGGACCCGCTGTGGTTGTGGAACGTGGTGGTCCTGGTGGACAGCCGGAGGCGGAGCAACAAAAGAACTCGGCGTCGGCAGACAGGGTCACTCGGTCACAGACTCACAGCCCACAAGCGTCGGGTCGCGGCGTCGCGTCGGAGTGAAAATTGAAATAAATTTTTCATTTGTATTTGAATTGGGGATATATTAGAAATGGGTTGGGCTGGCATGGAAATAGGCTACACGGCTGGACCTTCATTTCATTCATTAGTGGGCCTAAAAATAAATAGCCAAACCCAAGCCCAACAACAACTCNCGTCGGCAGACAGGGTCACTCGGTCACAGACTCACAGCCCACAAGCGTCGGGTCGCGGCGTCGCGTCGGAGTGAAAATTGAAATAAATTTTTCATTTGTATTTGAATTGGGGATATATTAGAAATGCGTTGGGCTGGCATGGAAATAGGCTACACGGCTGGACCTTCATTTCATTCATTAGTGGGCCTAAAAATAAATAGCCAAACCCAAGCCCAACAACAACTCCATTAAAAAAAAAAAAATTGAAACAACTGGGCTGGGCCTTCATATAAAATGTATTGGGCCGAATGACATGGCCCAACCCAATTAAAGAATAACTAAACAAACAAAACGATCCACAGGCGACAGCCCACAGCCGCCCGGGGAAGATGACGGAAAATGTAGCGACTGCCATTGAAGGAAGCTTCAGGCGCGTCGGCAGTTTTCTTCCCGATGTTCATTCGCCTGAGCCCAGCACGCGCGGCCAGCCCCCCTGGATGGGTGCTGGATCCGCCACTGCTTCAGGTGTTCGAGGCTTACCATTGAAAGCAACTGCAAATACTTTTGTCGGCTCCCTTTTCGTTGTTTCTTCTCCTAGTAGCACCACAATTACTTCTTGAGAAGATAAGATAGGCAAATAAGTTTTCGTAAAACGAATATGCCAGCCATTATAAGAAACCACTGTACCCGAAGTAGAGTAAGGTTTCTAAAAGATGTATTCTTAATATAATGTCTAAATTATCATAGGCAACAAAGCTTTCCAATCTCACCATTTTTTCACATTCAAGCTCGGATGCAAAACTAATCTCTATCCAGCAAGGTAGCTGCTAACTTACCCATGATATATATGTAAGATCAGCACCTATGATGCGATACATCTTATGAACCTATTAGTAATTATTTCATTATATGATGGGATATATCCCATTAACTAAATTGTGAGAGTTCTATATTATCATAAAAATGGAGTTCAAAAGAAAAACCTTTAGAGAGTATTGGTCAAGTGGGCCAATGTAGCTTCGTTTGCCACTTGAATATAGGATACTAAGTAATCAATTATGGTAAAACTAAAAGTAAGACAGTAGAAACGATTAAAATCGCATAAGGGTATATTAAGCAGAAGTGCGAATTCTGGAACCCCATGTTGCTATAAACACCTCCGTATGATTTATGAATCAAGAAAGTAGGAAAAGAAAGATGACAGCAAAACATTTATTCCATCCTATTCAAATAAATTAAAGAAGATATAATTGCTAACACTTCAAATTTTTACAACAAAAACGAAGTAAGAAATTATAACGAATACTTAGTTTCATTTACTATTTTCCTTATCTAAGAACAGCTCAAGGAAATTCTAGCCGACCTCAATTGCTGACAGCTTACTTATCTAGATGATTAATACAATATTGCATGTGCTCTTTAAGCCTTGGCCTGGTATAACAGAACAGGACATTAAGTCGATGAACTCAATATTAAGTCGAGAAAAATGCAGGGATAGTAGAGAATATAATTCATCAAGCATTTTCCTAAGAATAAAGACATATACACACCAAAATTCACGACCAAGATTGTATGCAATGCTAATTTGATCCTCAAACAAATCATCATCGCCATTGTGCTGTATGAAGTCATCCTTCACCTTTTCAATAAACACAAATGGTACACTCTTTCTCATCGATCTGTAATGCAAGAAAAACTAAAATATTAAATTGAATCTATAGTTTGCTTAAAGAGTAAAAATTACACGATCCTAAAAACATGCACATTTAGAGGAGAACTACATACCAAATTCAATGTCAATTAGGAAATTGAATGTAAGCTGACAATGGCAGCTGCTGGAGGAAATCTATACAATTCATATATTTTAAAAATTAAATCTTGGCATAAAAAAGCGAAAATTTCAAACATAATCGAATTCAATTCCAGTTAAAGAAGAAATTAAACTATCGAAAACCTTACCTCTCGAAGTTATTGAAAATGACAATATCAGGGGCAATCTCGTTGTAACAGGTCACATCATTGCTCAGTTAGTTGGTCAAGGTTGACTAACCCCTTGTAAAGATACAGCAAACACGCCTAGGAGTAAGAGTTGAGCAATAAAAAATAGATTCTTGTATACATTCTGCAGAAAATCCATAACGACCAACATATTATAAACCAGGGCAAGAAAATACTTTTATGGACATAACACCTGGTAAAGTTGAATGTCCAATTTTGGCAAGATATTTAGTTCAAGTGGAAACTCATATTTGAAATGAATCTAACGAAGGAGTTGGCAAGAAGAAGACAATGTGTAATAATTACCTGAGATTCTAACATCTCTTTTGAATAGTAGCGATTAAAATAGTCATCTAAAATACCCATTAAAGTCCTGCAAGGAAAACATAAGAAAAAGAAAAAAGATTTTTGGATTTAGATAAGCTCAAAACATTAAAGAGAACCGCGGGGCATCAATAGAAATAAATAGCAGCAACCTACAATTAGCAGCAGCACCCATAGATGGACTGCTGAACTACAATTACAAAAGCCCAAAGAAATTCAGAATAAAAATGAATTAGAAAAGCTGACATCAAGATAATGAGGGTTTTCTTTAATCCCAACTTGGACATGATTCGAATCAATCTTACAGTGAAACAATTTCGTAGGAACATTTGGTGGAAGGTGACATGTGTTGTTGGCCCTTGGTAGTAGTGGATCCAACAGAAATCATATAGTTCTATTATAACTCCCTATAGAAAGATAAGAATGCACTATATAAATCGAAAACAGCTCATAAATTATCTACACAAACAATTACCTTTAGTCCCGTACAATGCTTGTTGATCATAAGCATAGTTGGTGCTTCACTTCCCACATCTTTAGACACAATTAGCAGAGGACTTGTTCTCTATTTTTTGTTTAAAAAAAAAATCATGAGAAGAAATCATCAATAATGAACTTATTATTTAAGAATCAAGCAAATTATAGGAAGATAAAAATAAGAACATAGGCACTATGAAATCCCAGTTTAATGAAATCGATTACCTTTACAGCCATCTCCAATACTTTCATAAGTTTTCTTAAGCAGTTGATATTACAAAGTTAACAGGTTGAATAGTGCACGCAAAAGGATCGTGAAAATAAAAGTTCTTAGGAAAAACCTTACTATAGCCATCAGGATCTTTAATCATGAACCCAAGTAAATGATGGGTGGTAGCCAGATTGATATCAGTGAAATAAAATTCCACCTGCAACATAAACATTTTTCAAATTAGCATGTCTTTATAAAAGGAAAGCAATGAAGCTTGATTCCAGAGCGATAATAGTGTGTAAACTTATGAAGCAATTGATATTACAATAGACAGAGTATGTCCTAAGCTTCTTTTCACGTAAGGAAGTTTCAGCAAGATTTGTTGCTCTAGCTATTCATGTCTTCTCCAAAAATAGACATACATACTTAAAATGAAGTGATTATTTCGAGATATTTTAGTTCGAGAAAAAATTGTTTAGCAAGTGATTCAAAGCTCGAGTTTTATACTGAGAAGAACTATTAAAAGAAGTACTGGCGAATCGAAAATATATGTAGACATTTTATTTGAAGTGGTGATCACTTATAATGCTGTCATAAGATGGTATATAATGCATTATTATTTGTACTAAAGAGCTCACAAGGCTGTCCGTTCCAGATGTAAAAGTAGGCCTTCTACGAGGCAGTTGCTGGTGAGGCGCTGTATACATCGGGTACTACCAACCATAATGAAATTCTTCATGTTGAATTAAGAAAATAACAAGTCACTCGCATACTTAAAAAGTTATTTACTAATTATGATGAAAATAATCAGTACGTGTAATTTTGGTTGCAAGGTCTCTATAGCCACTATTGTTTGCTGATTAACTTCGCATCTTGCCAATAATTGAAACCAGTAAATAATTAGTATAAATATGGAGTAGAAAATGACCGAAAATATTTTGTTCCCACGAGTTGTTTAGACTTTTGCATGATTGGTTAACTCTAATTAGTATTTTGGAGTTAATACCTGCCGAATCGAAGAAGGCACGCTCATGGTCCTGCATGTGCATTGAACTTTTAGAAACACAGGTAGATTAAGCATGAAATTAATACAAGAAAAGAATTTGCTTGCCTTTGAGATTAAAGGTTTCTTCCTTGGCATAAGTTTACAGTATTTCTTTGCAATTGAGGAAATCTGTAGTAAAAAATTAGGAAAAGAAACTGAAGTATTCAACCAACAAACCAATCTGCAGTCTAATAACAATCATATTTGTTAAGCACCTAATCAATCTTATGAGGATCTCCTTACACAAGGCATGCATCAGCTGGAATAATATCTCCAAGTTTGATTTTGACTGTCTCCAAGAATCAACAATGAGACTTCTTCCTCGATCCATTTCCTATCTCGCAGAGTTAGGAACAGATTGAATTGCTTCTGCTCAAGGTCAAAGATTAATATGATACTAAGGTGAATAAATGGTGCAAATTTCTAGCTGGAAGCTATTTCAGAAGAGCAAACCTTGACTTTTGGAGCCAATCGAGCCATGAGGGCAGCTGCTGCATTTCCTACATTATTTTCATCAATAAAACTGTTTGTAGAGTTGATAAGGAGCAAGACATTGATGCCAACAAAGTCAGGAAATCAACAAAGTCCGTGTACCATCAGTAAGTACTACAGTTGTCATCAACAAAGTTGGTTCACAGAACACTCTATTCAACACTTGTACTACTAAAATTATAAATCAATAGCTCCCAAAATAAGTTAAGGATCCACACCACAATAGTTTGAACTAATTACAAAAATAAAGCTATTGTCTAAGAGATAAAATCCGTGGATGTTTGTCTAAATTCTTCTTTCCATTCTATAAATTTCAAATTCACTGGATTTTTGGGGGAATCTTAAAGCTCGTGAAGAATTTTTTTTTTTTTTTTTTTTTACGGAAATAATACCTTTCGGGAAATGAAGTGATATTTCTACTAATTATTTTGGATAGATGCCTCCAAAATAGATCTTTAGAGTCTAAAACAAATATAAGAAAAATTAATTTAATCAACAGTAAATATTATGTGACAGTGCAAAACTGTGATTCCATAAAATCTAATGTTGAAGCATAAAGAGAGAGTTGAACAGATCTTCCATTTACCATTCCTCTATGACATTGATTTCTTCAAACTAATAAAGGATTTGGATGAAAGTTAAAAGAGTCCAACTTGACTCATCTCAGAAAAGCTAATTTAATATCCTCATACCAATAGCATAATGATCTGATGTCGCCCGATGCATAAAGAAATCTCATAAGGAATTATACAACTTGAAAAACATGAAAGATAAGACAAGCAGATGTACAGAAATATATCTGGAAATATTTATTCAATTAAAGTTTAAGCAAACACATACCAAAAACATTTGTTTACTACTCCAAGCTAGAAGAAAGAAATGACTCCAGTCCTATCAAACCTGAACTAAAGTTGATCAAACATATCCAATTGCAGAAACTATACTTTCCGAAAAACAAACATAAAAAGGGGACATTTCATCACGAAGCAAAAGGGAAATTTTTTCTTCTATCTCATTTTTCAGAAGCAATTCAAAGGTTTAAACTCACTTTTTCATTTGGAATTAGATTGATTAGCAACCAAATCGACTGTTTGTGAAAGCAAAGCTGAGTGGTTAGAGATTACTATACCAGGATATCTATACACAAGCACTCTTCACACATTTATAAGATGGAAATTGTGGTTGGTCATCTGTCCTCTACGTCCACTAAAAACATGAAAAAATTTCATAATCAGATACGAGAAACTTAGAAACACGTCATATTCCCTACATCAATTAACAGGCTAGCATCGTGTAATTCAAAAATTGAATAGAATTTTCAATCCATCATCAGGCTAAGTAATATCCGTTGTGATGGCCATGTCCTCTTTTAGGCTGAAGCCTCAAAACACCATTTGGTAGGCTCATCTCATCATACACCTGCAAGGACCATTTCAGTAGTCATAGATATATCCAAATTCACATAAATAGTATTGTTTGAATACTAAAAAGTGATTATTTTAAGGTATTTTCATCACTCAAAAAATTATATTAAAAGGTAAATGGTAATTTTGGAACTAAAAACTATTGCTGACCAGGAGGATGTGACGCAAAGGTACTTGATAATATGCAGCAAGTGGCCCAACCTGGAAATATGCAGAAGAGACAGATGATATCAATTACAGTTAATTTTTGGCAAAGGAAGCTTATATGTGTCATCGAAGAGGACCATTGTACACACAGTGTACTAAGAGAGAACTACTGAGAAAGAAGAAGATATATATATCACATGGTTTGCAGTGTTTATGATGCCTAATAATATTTGATTATCCAATAGAACATTACAAGGTATTATAAACTGCTCCCACAGAGCAAGAAATGCATGGTATGTAGAAAGCATAATTTAATTCACGATCTCAACAAATCTTCGAAAGAGCAAACATTCATGTCAACTGCAGTGATCACTCATGTTTGTTTCATTATAAATACAGAGCATATTTTTCGAAAATCACCCGACCTCAATTTTATTATTAAACCAAACGATCTTCCATTCCAAATCATTAAACTCTAACATCAAAATGCTAATTCATATTCAAGAAATGCTCAAGTCTCTCTTTCACTGTTGAGGAGATTATATGTGAAATTATTTTATTACATTAGACACATAAATCCCATGCTGCTTAATTCTGTATTCAAAATATTAACAGAGTTCATGGCCTCCACAACCCGCCAGATAAGTTGATAGTATGAATGAATTGGTACAACATCTTATATGTTTCACCAGAATAGGCAAACTTATTTCAATATAAGCTCTCACTTGCGGGACATTTTTCATGAACAGTCAATGCAGAGTAGTAACATTTGTCATATGTTTATGTTATCGAGATGGATTTTTACACTACAGCAAACACGAAGAACTACTTCTTTCATTTGTACGAAATCAATGACATTTCTCGTAAACCTAATATTTCTGATTATAATATAAATTTTTTTCAGCAACTAAGAAAAAATAATATTCCCAGCCAATTATCAATAAGTATTTAAATGAGAAAACTAAAAAGAACATACCGATTCTCCACTAAAATTCACATATGTTTGAGGTTTGGCCAACAAAACGGGGACCTCTCCAATGGAACCTGCGCTGATTGCATTAAACACGACACTTCATTAATCGAGGTCACAGTGAAAGAATGAATTATCAACAATAAAGTGGATGGATCTCGGGTAAAGGGAACTGCAAGCAATTGGAAAAATCTAAAAAAGCACCTATCCCAATCAATGATTTCGATTGAATAGTGTTCATCAAAATGCCTTCTACTTGTTAGACACGGTCAGTCGTTTCAAACCCAACCTAATTTTGAAAAGAACCATAAAATTACAATCAATCAGATACATAGCCCTTTGAAGGGAGCAAGGAAAAGTCCAAACATTCTCTAATAAAAATTAAAACTACATAATGCTAATAAAATGAACAAAATAAACTAATTGAGTGCATGCTATTACATTGTGCCGGGTTCCATGGTACTTGTTTCCCGGATTCCCCAATCCAACAATCAGCCATGGAGCGTACTCAGTTTTAGCTCCACTGGGTTCTGGTAAAGAAGCTAATACACGAAGTCTTGTTGAAGCCAAATGCCCTTGAGGAAGACATGGGGTTCTAATTTTTGGATAAGACGAGATAAACCGTAGTGATCATCTGCAGAATGTGGGCGGGAATACGTTTGACAGCACTTGCTTTGATTTTGATTTTGTTGATTCTGCACCATTGCCTTCTGGGGTTTATAGTAATGTCAATTCTATGGATCAACTTGCCTGGGATTAGTTTCATGTTAGGCTCCGAGCATGGAGACACAAGTGTGTCTCCGTCGAGACACGGAGTCACAGTTCCTTAACGACACAGAGACACACCGTGCGCGCACAGAGACTCGTGTGGAGACACGGGCATGTCTCCAGCTCCGTGGTGACACGGAGACACGGGCGTGTCTCCGTGTGCACACGGAGATACTGTGCCCACACCATGTGGACACGGAGACACAGCTTTGTGTGGAGACACGGGCATTTTTTCGAAAATGTTATTGTTAGCACAAAAAATAAATCGGTGTGCCGCACGGGTCTCCTTGTGGACACGGAATCTTCGTACCACACGGAGATGTGTCTCCATGTGTGTACCTTCGTGCGCACACGGAGAGACATGGAGCTATGTCTCTGTGTCCACACGGAGACATGCTTGTGTCTCCGTGGAGACACGGAGCTGTGTCTCCGTGTCCACACGTAGACATGCCCATGTCTCCGTGTCTTGATGGAGACAAGGGAACCTGTTATTCTCCAAGGAATGTCTGGCGAGCTCAAGAAGGTCCTGCAAAGATTAGGTGAAGGGCTGTGAAAGAATGCTAAATCAAAATCTTCAGATTAAATTTATAGAAAAATCAATTGGAAATCAACCTTCTTTTCTAACCAAATACTCTCATTAATAATCAGGTAATTAATTAGCTTTACATCAAAATCATGCCATTTGAACAGTCAGTGGTAAGCTATTGTCTACTTGGTTGTTCCCCTAAAATCTGATCATCTCCTTTTGAAATATTATGATAACTAAAATTAACTTTAATTAATCACCTTCATAAAATGGTTTGAACGTATTGTAATAGGGTAAAAGACCTGAATGGTCCCCAAACCCAAACTAATCCTTGGAGAAGAACAGGTTCCCATGTCTTCATCAAGACACGGAGACATGGACGGAGACACGGGCAACACAGCTTCGTGTCTCTCCATGTGCGCACAGAGGTAAGCACATGGAGACAACTCTCCGTGTGTGCACGGAGATACCGTGTCCACACGGAGATGTGTCTCCGTGTGGCACACCGATTTTTTTTTTGTGCTAACAATAACATTTTCAATAAAATTCCCGTGTCTCTACACGGAGCTGTGTCCGTGTCTACACGGAGGTGTGTCTCTATGTGGACACGGAGACAATTCCGTGTGGACATGGTATCTCCATGTGCACATGGAGATGTGTCCTCCGTGCGCACACAGTGTCCGGAAATTTTTTTTCTTTCTTCCTCCTTCAATATTTTTGAATGATTAATACTCTTCTTACACAATCATTAAATTTTCTAATTTAACAAATATCAAATTTTTAAAATTTCAAATCTAACTTCAAAAAAATATAGATAAAGAAGAAGTAGAATGAAAAGATGATTAAACGATGATATAAAATAAAACTTGGCCTACTTTTTTTTTTTTTTGTTTTGGCACCAATATTACATGCAATTTGGAAGCTTGAAAGTTGAATAATTTATTTGTTTTTTGAAATCAAAATAACAGATTTACTGAATTTGCTTGTACTGTGGAAAGTGGCAAAATACGGTATCACTAAGTCGGTACTGAATTTGCATGTAGTGTGGAAAGTGGCAAAGTAAAGTCGGTTTGCAGATATTTTTTTTATATAAATTACGAGTATTAAGTCAATAAATATGGAAAATTTTATTTTATTTTTGTCCACATGTGAAACAGTACAAAACCAGTTCTAAACTAGATAAATGTGAAAATCAATGCGACAAAAATGAATAGTGAATTTCACATTCACTCTTTTAAGAGAATGAGGGATACTTAATATATGAAACTTTAAGAGAATTTTAAACGTGACTAATGCTTAATGGTGAAGGAATTGACCATTACAAGGACAAATCGACAAGCGTGAGGTGTATTAAGCATGAAGTGTCCCTTGTAGTAGAAATCTGATTTCACCTCTATCCTTGCAAGTACAACTCAATGTTGACCCTAGGTTTTGATTATAACAAACAAGATTCGTTTTTTATCTAACTAAATTGTCAATTTGATTTCATGAT